>CM055757.1:7332387-7357387 GCA_029465975.1 Dallia pectoralis
TTGAAGCATGGCTTGGATTAGGAGTATTTTCTCATTACGCCAGTGTCTGACTGAACACATAACAGAAAGTGCCCCTTCTATTGTTTTACACATCTGGTCTTAGACGCATGCACGCACCCACAAACACACACACACACACACACACACACACACACACACACACACACACACACACACACACACACACACACACACACACACACACACACACACACACACACACACACACACACACAGTGATGTCAGAACGGAGGGCAGTGACAACCAAACGTGACTATAGCATATATAGTGTACAATAACCCCCTGTCTAGTGTTCAGATGTTTAGTACAGTTTGCCAGGACTCCTGTGTTCCACAGGATCACTGAAGACATCTACAACACATTGAGATGGTGTCATTTAAAACACAGCACTGTGATACAGTGCACAGATCAGTTACAACACAGGCACCACAGAGAAACACAGCATACAGATCAGTTACAACACAGGCACCACAGAGAAACACAGCATACAGATCAGTTACAACACAGGTACCACAGAGAAACACAGCATACAGATCAGTTACAACACAGGTACCACAGAGAAACACAGGGAAAATGACACACACACAGGTAGGCACAGCCTTATCTCCAGCACAGCCTTGCAAAGATTATAGTGACTGAAAAAAATCCCCTAAACCCCAGTCGCTGTTTGTGTGTGTGTGTGTTTGTGTGTGTGTGTGATATACATGTGGGCACACTTATGTTAGTCTATTCCTACGTGTGAGTGTGAGTGTGTGCATATGTGTGTGTCCACGGTGAGTGTTTGCGTGTGTGTGTGATATACATGTGGGCACACTTATGTTAGTCTATTCCTACGTGTGAGTGTGAGTGTGTGCATATGTGTGTGTCCACGGTGAGTGTTTGCGCGTGTGTGTGTGTCAGGCTGCTGTCTTCTGTAGAAGGAGTCATTCTGCCAGATGATTGGCCGTGTCGCATCGCCCTGGGCCAATTACCTCCCTAGTCTGGTCACGGCCTGCCGAGAGAGCTAATTACACACTGTTTAGCCTTAGCATTAAACTGTGTGTGTGTGACCTGGCACTATTCTAATCATCTCTGTGTGTTGTTAATTGATCCCTGTGAATTAAATGAACGGGAATGAAAAAAAGACAATTCCCCAGCCGCCACCACTGTCTTCCCTGATTCTGGATAGTCAGTCTCTCATCTGTTCTATTTAGCTACTCACACTCTCTCCACCTCTTCTTCACCCACTCATCTATTTCCTTCATCTCTCTCTCCACTCATTACACTCATCTCCTCTTTCTTCTTCATCCAGTACTCACAGCTCCATCATCCCATCTCCCTCTCTCATCCAGTACTCACAGCTCCATCATCCCATCTCCCTCTCTCATCCAGTACTCACACCTCCATCATCCCCTCTCCCTCTCTCATCCAGTACTCACACCTCCATCATCCCATCTCCCTCTCTCATCCAGTACTCACACCTCCATCATCCCATCTCCCTCTCTCATCCAGTACTCACAGCTCCATCATCCCATCTCCCTCTCTCATCCAGTACTCACAGCACCATCATCCCCTCTCCCTCTCTCATCCAGTACTCACACCTCCATCATCCCCTCTCCCTCTCATCCAGTACTCACAGCTCCATCATCCCCTCTCCCTCTCTCATCCAGTACTCACAGCTCCATCATCCCCTCTCCCTCTCTCATCCAGTACTCACACCTCCATCATCCCATCTCCCTCTCTCATCCAGTACTCACAGCTCCATCATCCCATCTCCCTCTCTCATCCAGTACTCACACCTCCATCATCCCATCTCCCTCTCTCATCCAGTACTCACAGCTCCATCATCCCCTCTCACTCTCTCATCCAGTACTCACAGCTCCATCATCCCATCTCCCTCTCTCATCCAGTACTCACACCTCCATCATCCCCTCTCCCTCTCTCATCCAGTACTCACACCTCCATCATCCCCTCTCCCTCTCTCATCCAGTACTCACACCTCCATCATCCCCTCTCCCTCTCTCATCCAGTACTCACTCCACCCTTTTCTCAAATCCAGCATTAATCCCGACTCGTTAATTTATTCCAGTGTTCTTCATTATCTGCCTCCTCTCTGTGGCTTCAGCGCCGATGATTTAATGTAGAAACTTAAGTCCTAGTGGCTCAGCTAAGCGCAAGGAGGCACGCTTGCTTGCTTTCCCCTCCCCAATCTACCAACCCCGGCCCCTGACCCCCTACCCAACTACACTCACTCACTCACTCACACACACACACACACACACACACACAGACACACACACACACACACACACACACACACACACACACACACACACACACACACACACACACACACACACACTGTTCATGTATAGTATAGGATACCGTGCATCTGAAAACCTATTGAAGTGTTTTGAAAGGTAAAGACACAGGGCCCTAGCTTGTGTATGTGTGTGTGTGCCTCTTGTCCGTCTGTGTTAGCTTGAACTGATCGTCCATTAGCTAGAGACAGCAGACAACACACACACACACACACTACCTGCGAAAACTGTCACTTGGACACACAAACACACACACACATGCGAGCACATATTACTATACTCTTTTTATATAAACTTGTTTGAGACCAAAATGCTCCCATTAAAATCTGATTTTATTTTACCCCAATAACCCCCCCCCCAACAATAAAATAACCTCAACCCTAACCCACAAAACCACCAAATCTTCAAAATCTAAACCCATCTCTTAAGGCCTGACCTTAACTGTACACCTGGAAGTGAAGAAGAGGAGGAGAGAAGGATCGAGGGAGACGGAAAGGGAGATGAAAAGAAGGAATGAAGGAGATGGAGTGAGACAGTGAGAAAGACTGAGAGTTGGACAGAGGGAGGGGCGTGAGAGAGAGAGAGTGAGAAAGACAGAGAGAGAGAGAGAGAGACAGAGAGAGAGACAGAGAGAGAGAGAGAGACAGAGAGAGATGGACAGAGGGAGGGGCGCGAGAGAGAGTGAGAGTGAGAAAGACAGAGAGAGAGAGAGAGAGAGAGAGAGAGAGAGAGAGAGAGAGGGGATGTAAGACAGGAGAGAGTGAGGGAGATGAAGGAGTTCGGGAGGTGATTGTGACAGGGGTTTTCCAGGGGTGCTGCTCTCTGAGTGGCTGTCTAACAAGGTGCTGAGCATAGAGAGCCCCAGGGAGTCAACGCTCTCTTAGCTTCCAGGATTAGACAGCACCACTCAGCCACAGCACGCTGGCCACACGCTAGCAACACGCTAGCAACACGCCAGCAACACGCTAGCAACACGCCAGCAACACGCCAGCAACACGGGAGCCTCACCGGAATGACACCGGGGAAATGCGAGGCGTGGAAAACATGTCAGCCTGCGAGTCAGCCCTCATCTCTCGCTCTGTCTCCCCGTTTCTCAGTCTGGGAAAACCTATTTTCTTCACGTCCTCTTTCTTCCCGTCTGTGAATCTCCCCATCTCCATTATAATACCCCTTTCTGCCTGTCTGCGACTCACTCACTCACTCTGTCTCTACCGCTCTTTTTATCACTTTACCTCTATCTTTATCTAGCCATCTCTAACTCTCCCCTACCTTTCTCGTGCTCTCTCTTTCTCTCTCTCTCTCTATCCCTTCTACATCTCTCTCTCTCCTAGTCTGTCCTCTGCTCTGTCTCTGAGGCCTTCCTCCACCTAAACATCTCTTCATGTCAGAACAAATTGGCCCGAGTCTCACATCTCCCTCTCAGGCTGTCTGTCCCCACTCAACCGTAGAGAGAGCGATGTGGAGGTGGGTATGGAGAGGGAGTGCTGAGGAGAAGGAGGGGGATTGGAGAGGACCGGGAGGAGGAGTGTGGAGGAGAGGAAGAAGGGGTGTGAAGGAAGGGGAGGAGTGTGGAGGAAAGGGAGGAGGAGTGTGAAGGAAGGGGAGGAGGAGTGTGGAGGAGAGGAAGAAGGGCTGTGGAGGAAGGGGAGGAGTGTGGAGGAGAGGGAGAAGGGGTGTGAAGGAAGGGGATGAGGAGTGTGCAGGAAAGGGAGGAGGAGTGTGAAGGAAGGGGAGGAGGAGTGTGGAGGAGAGGAAGAAGGGGTGTGAAGGAAGGGGAGGAGTGTGGAGGAGAGGGAGAAGGGGTGTGAAGGAAGGGGATGAGGAGTGTGCAGGAAAGGGAGGAGGAGTGTGGAGGAAAGGGAGGAGGAGTGTGGAGGAGAGGGAGGAAGAGTGTGGAGGAGAGGGAGGACTGTGGAGGAGAGGGAGGAGGAGTGTGGAGGAGAGGGAGGAGGAGTGTGGAGGAGAGGGAGGAGGAGTGTGGAGGAGAGGGAGGAGGAGTGTGGAGGAAAGGGAGGAGGAGTGTGGAGGAGAGGGAGGAGGAGTGTGGAGGAGAGGGAGGAGGAGTGTGGAGGAGAGGGAGGAGGAGTGTGGAGGAGAGGGAGGAGGAGTGTGGAGGAGAGGGAGGAGGAGTGCGGAGGAGAGGGAGGAGGAGTGTGGAGGAGAGGGAGGAGTGTGGAGGAGAGGGAGGAGGAGTGTGGAGGAGAGGGAGAAGGGGTGTGAAGGAAGGGGAGGAGTGTGGAGGAAAGGGAGGAGGAGTGTGAAGGAAGGGGAGGAGGAGTGTGGAGGAGAGGAAGAAGGGCTGTGGAGGAAGGGGAGGAGTGTGGAGGAGAGGGAGAAGGGGTGTGAAGGAAAGGGAGGAGGAGTGTGCAGGAAAGGGAGGAGGAGTGTGGAGGAAAGGGAGGAGGAGTGTGGAGGAGAGGAAGGAGGAGTGTGGAGGAGAGGGAGGAGGAGTGTGGAGGAGAGGGAGGAGGAGTGTGGAGGAGAGGGAGGAGGAGTGTGGAGGAGAGGGAGGAGTGTGGAGGAGAGGGAGGAGTGTGGAGGAGAGGGAGGGAGGTGCAACACACAGTATATGCCAATGAGTTCAAGGCAAGGAAAAGGAGACGACGGACAATTATAGGGGAGCGTTCACTTTGGTTCTCGATTAATAAGTACTACGCTTTATTTGATTACTAATGAGACCACAGCTAAGATGTGTTTTCTATCTTTGCCAAACGTTCCTAATGCGGAAATCATCTGTTTCTAACGGTCACTGTGACCGTAGGCCGTAGCCAGGGCTCGTATAATTCCGTTGATATGACAACACAAACTTTATGATTGGCAGAAGGGCATTCGTGGAAAAAGCCTTTAAATCCAATTACAACTCCGAAGTAGTGTGAAATGCACTCACCAGCAATTGTAATCTCACGTAAAACCCTGCGTATAACCAGTGACCAGTCTGCTGTCATCAATGATGACATCACAATCACCGTCTTGTGACATTAACAGCTGTCACAATGAAAGCTCCCCAATCCTTTGTTCTCTCTCACGTACAAAACAAGGGGTGTGTCGTTACAGAATTTGTTTTCCGTTTGCCTACTAGAAACTGAAGCTCATAACATCGCTGGCACCTGCAGATCCGGCTGATTCGCGTTGAGACCGGTGTGAACAGGAGTGCTGTTTTTGGAATCCCCCAACGTGTGGCGAACGTCTGAATATGACGTGTTTGTCTAGTTGAATCGCTGATGACGGGTGATTGTCGTGTCTCGTGTGATGCAGACTGATGTGAACATGTGCCCAGTAAACATGTGACAAAGTCCTTCATCCATGCACGGATCCTAACTGGTTTGGTATGAACGGCGGTTGTGTGCTCCAACTACACCTGGTGTGACTGAGTGAATGAACTGGGACTGTTTGGTCTGCTCCAGCGCTCCCTCTCATCCAACCTCAGCGCGTGGATGGATGCACTCCAGGCTCCGTGTTGTTTTCGGCGCTTCTCATTTGTTGCACGGGAAACATGAGGAAAAGCTATTACTGCCGCCGCGGTAGGAGTCGGTGAAAGAACGCTCCTGTCAATGAATTGCGTGCGGTCTCTTAGAAGATTCAGCTGTATTGATGTCCCGTTCTCTGGAGTTATTACTGCTCGCACTATATAACCAGGGGTTCTGTTATGCAGGCACACTCAAAAACCAGAAGGAGGCCTGTGGGAAGTTTAGAGATAAAAGACGCCTTGGACAGCAATACAGGTGTCACACTGGTGTGGATCTGTATTGAGATGCTCAAATGTGGGCTCACAAGGTCGTTTCTCAAAACCCCACAACTCTACCAGCTCCACGACTCTACCAGCTCCACGACTCTCCCAGCTCCACGACTCTACCAGCTCCACGACTCTACCAGCTCCACGACTCTACCAGCTCCACGACTCTACCAGCTCCACGACTCTCCCAGCTCCACGACTCTACCAGCTCCACGACTCTACCAGCCCCACGACTCTACCAGCTCCACGACTCTACCAGCTCCACGACTCTACCTGCTCCACGACTCTACCAGCTGCACGACTCTACCAGCTCCACGACTCTACCAGCTGCACGACTCTACCAGCTCCACGACTCTACCAGCTGCACGACTCTACCAGCTTCACGACTCTACCAGCTCCACGACTCTACCAGCTCCACGACTCTACCAGCTCCACGACTCTACCAGCTCCACGACTCTACCAGCTCCACGACTCTACCTGCTCCACGACTCTACCAGCTGCACGACTCTACCAGCTCCACGACTCTACCAGCTGCACGACTCTACCAGCTCCACGACTCTACCAGCTGCACGACTCTACCAGCTTCACGACTCTACCAGCTCCACGACTCTACCAGCTCCACGACTCTACCAGCTCCACGATTCTACCAGCTCCACGACTCTACCAGCTTCACGACTCAGGCATCAACATTTACCAAGAGATCAGTGAAATTGATCAGTGAAATAAATAAGATGCACAGATTAATTACCCCCGTCGATATGTTGTGCAAATCATGGAACCGGGGCCATATGCTGATGCATTATGGGCCATATGTACGTTCTGAGGGACACAGCCAACATATGCCTTGTCAATAGAGGTGGATCTGCAGTCATTTATCAACTCACCTACAGTCAGAAGGAAGTGTTCGCTTGAAGAGGTGCTTAATTCCAAATGGGTTTGGAGTGCTTTCGAAAAAAATATTCAGTCTTCAACACTTCATATTCATGTGTGTATTCAGACCTTTCATTTAGAATTTCGTAGAAGCGCCTTTAGAGGAAAAATATGCTTAGACTTTGCCGTGAAATTTGCTGTCGTGATTGTTGTCCGTCTGGAAAGTTCTTGCATCTCTGGAGAGAAACTCTAAAGCACTGTTGGTCAGTCCTTTCTGTCTTTGGCTGAGGCTCTTCTTGCCTGGTTACTAAATCCAAACATCTCCCATTTCACAATGATGGAGTCCACGGTGCCTCTGGGAACTTCCAATGCTTCAGCAATTTATTCGATAACCTTCCCGAGATCTACGTCTCGACACAATTATGTGAGGACTACGGAGAATTCACTGGACGTCATGACGTTTTTTTTTCTCTGACGTGCTGAGAATTGTGGAACCTTATATAGACCAATGAGTGCCTCTCTAAATCACGTCGAATCGACAGAATTTGTCAAAGGTGAAAGTTGTAGAGACATCGCAAGAATGGTCGAAGGACAGGTAATGGATTGTGTTTCCAGTTAGGTATAGTTGAGATATTTCAACAACCAAAGAATTTGGGGGCACAAATGTCAATTAACGCTTTGTTATTATTGGATTTTGTATGTTTATTGATAGCACACAAATAATTTGATCAGTAAGTCAACAGCCCCAAATCATTTTGCATTTGTAAATACTTTTTAAAGGATAGATATTTCCTTGACTCTGTCAGATTTTCTGGGGCCTAAAACTGAATCCACAAACACACAGTCTCACACACACACTGAATCCACAAACACACAGTCTCACACACACACTGAATCCACAAACACACATTCACACACACACTGAATCCACAAACACACATTTACACACAAACTGAATCCACAAACACACATCCACACACAAACTGAATCCACAAACACACATTCACACACACACTGAATCCACAAACACACATTCACACACACACACTGAATCCACAAACACACATTCACACACACACACTGAATCCACAAACACACATTCACACACACACACACTGAATCCACAAACACACATTCACACACACACTGAATCCACAAACACACATTCATACATACACACACACACTGAATCCACAAACACACATTCACACACACACTGAATCCACAAACACACATTCACACATACACACACACAATGAATCCACAAACACACATTCACACACACACTGAATCCACAAACACACATTCACACACACACTGAATCCACAAACACACATTCACACATTCACACACACACTGAATCCACAAACACACATTCACACACACACTGAATCCACAAACACACATTCACACGTTCACACACACACTGAATCCACAAACACACATTCACACACACACTGAATCCACAAACACACATTCACACATTCACACACACACTGAATCCACAAACACACATTCACACACACACTGAATCCACAAACACACATTCACACACACACTGAATCCACAAACACACATTCACACACAAACTGAATCCACAAACACACATTCACACACACACACTGAATCCACAAACACACATTCACACACACACTGAATCCCAGAGATCAGAGAAATGGGCAGAAATAATAGAATCTTCATCCCTGTAATCCACATTCATCCTTCCCAGACGTATCCATCCTTTCTCCTAACATCCCCCCCTCCCTTCATCCCCCATCTCCTTTATGCACGCTACACTTCCCAATATCTCACATTCAAATGAGTTGCCTTTGCTCCCTTGTTACAAACATACACACACACACACACGCCAACACACACACTTTCTGCCCCAATGCACCTGTGATGGCAAATTGAGCGCTTCTTGCGCGTCTCTCTCTCCCTCTCTCTCGCTCTCTCTCCCCCTCTCATTTTCTCTCCCTCTCTCATTTTCTCTCCTCCTGTCCTTCCGATTGAGACGGCAGGTAGATTTGGATCAGAAACCAATGAAGGGAGAAAAAACCCTTCATCTAGTTGATGTGGTGGAATTGGTTTAGTAGTGTCTGACACACAGCTAACACACATTACCCAGAACCATGTCTGTCTGTCTGTCACCTTCATCACAAGCTCTTTAACTAGCAGGTTTAGTCAACCCCTCCAGTCTGACACTTCATCACAAGCTCTTTAACTAGCAGGTTTAGTCAACCCCTCCAGTCTGACACTTCAGCACAAGCTCTTTAACTAGCAGGTTTAGTCAACCCCTCCAGTCTGACACTTCAGCACAAGCTCTTTAACTAGCAGGTTGACCTGAGCATTCAAACATCTGGTTGGAGCGACATTTGTTGATATGTAATGAACGTTTCTGAAGTGAGGGATCAGTACCTTGTTTGTTTTATCCAGCATATATGTGCCTGCATGTGTGTGTGTGTGTGTGTGTGTGTGTGCCTGTATGTGTGTGTGCCTGTGTGTGTGTGCCTGTATGTGTGTGTGTGCCTGTATGTGTGTGTGTGTGCCTGTGTGTGTGTGCCTGCATGTGTGCCCGTGTGTGTTTGTGCGTCTGCGGCACCTATGTAAGTGCATGTGTGTGTCGACGACAACAGGGTCACATGTGCGTTTCCAAACTGCTTACATGAACTCACCAGGCCTCTGATGTGCTCTGAGTCAATGGGGATTTAACACCAGACTCTCAAAGTGTATCTAATATTTCAGGTGTGACTGTGTTACCTTTGTGACTGAAAGTTTGACGACTTTGTGGTTTCGTCGAAGAGAATTTCACTCGAGATCATTTTATTTCAGCCATGCCAGTGCATGGCCATTCCGATGTTTCCTTGAAGATGTCGGATCCTGTCAGAATTAACACGTGGGCTCGACACCACGGCGAAAGTATGTTTCATTTAACGGCTGCAGAAACAGAGAATGCAGGAGGGGGAAATGTAGCCGATCTATCAGGCCAGCGTCAGTTCCTGTCCATCTTCTCCCGCTCTCACTCCATAAAGACGGCTTTTGTTCGTGAGGGAAAAATACATTCTGAAAGAAGACTAATAATCTCGAAGACAGTCGTTCAACCTCACAGCCTCAGATGTGTGCATTCAGCATGTATTGATCGCGCCAAGGAATATTTACTTTTACCTTGATAACAATCGTCCACTCGTGATTTAGAGTTCCATCCTTGGAGACGGAATCCATTACTGTCTCAGCAGGTTTCCGTACAGCAGCAGAAGGGCAGAATATTGATATTGATCATGAAATCATGCAATCATGAATTACTAAAAGATCCTGCAGTTAACCAGCTCCCAGCAACCTGGTGTGTATACACTGTATACATCTCAGGTGCTATACTCACTGGGGGTCTGCAGGTTTACACTGTATACATCTCAGGTGCTATACTCACTGGGGGTCTGCAGGTTTACACTGTATACATCTCAGGTGCTATACTCACTGGGGATCTGCAGGTTTACACTGTATACATCACAGGTGCTATACTCACTGGGGGTCTGCAGGTTCACACTGTATACATCTCAGGTGCTATACTCACTGGGGGTCTGCAGGTTTACACTGTATACATCACAGGTGCTATACTCACTGGGGATGTGCAGGTTCACACTGTATACATCACAGGTGCTATACTCACTGGGGATGTGCAGGTTCACACTGTATACATCTCAGGTGCTATACTCACTGGGGGTCTGCAGGTTTACACTGTATACATCACAGGTGCTATACTCACTGGGGGTCTGCAGGTTCACACTGTATACATCACAGGTGCTATACTCACTGGGGATGTGCAGGTTCACACTGTATACATCTCAGGTGCTATACTCACTGGGGGTCTGCAGGTTCACACTGTATACATCACAGGTGCTATACTCACTGGGGATCTGCAGGTTTACACTGTATACATCACAGGTGCTATACTCACTGGGGATGTGCAGGTTCACACTGTATACATCTCAGGTGCTATACTCACTGGGGATCTGCAGGTTTACACTGTATACATCACAGGTGCTATACTCACTGGGGGTCTGCAGGTTTACACTGTATACATCACAGGTGCTATACTCACTGGGGATCTGCAGGTTTACACTGTACACATCACAGGTGCTATACTCACTGGGGATCTGCAGGTTTACACTGTACACATCACAGGTGCTATACTCACTGGGGATTTGCAGGTTTACACTGTATACATCACAGGTGCTATACTCACTGGGGGTCTGCAGGTTTACACTGTATACATCACAGGTGCTATACTCACTGGGGATCTGCAGGTTTACACTGTACACATCACAGCTGCTATACTCACTGGGGATCTGCAGGTTTACACTGTATACATCACAGGTGCTATACTCACTGGGGATTTGCAGGTTTACACTGTATACATCACAGGTGCTATACTCACTGGGGATCTGCAGGTTTACACTGTACACATCACAGCTGCTATACTCACTGGGGATCTGCAGGTTTACACTGTATACATCACAGGTGCTATACTCACTGGGGATTTGCAGGTTTACACTGTATACGTCACAGCATACTCACGAACTGTAGTTTAACTATTCACTTGTAAAACAATAGTACAAAAATTCCCTTTCTTTATCCAACTCTCTCTCACATTCTTTCCTACTCCCCATCTGTCCCTCAATCTCCTACCTCCCTCCCTCCCTGACTCCCTCCCTCCCTGACTCTGTCCGTCCATCTCTGTCATATTAGTGTGTAAGTGATCAGTTGAACGGTGTTCTAACAGGACAGGTGACAGATAGGAGCAGGTCTGAGGCCTGGCCACGAACGCACAAACACACTGTCTCGGTTTCATCACCTCTTCTAATTATCAACCTGTCAACTCACCCAGCCAGTAATCCATAACCACACACACACACACACACACACACACACACACACACACACACACACACACACACACACACACACACACACACACACACACACACACACAGATAGAAACACACACCACTCATAATTCACACAGAGAGACGGAGAGCGGAATTGAGAGAGAATGAGTGAGATCAACAATGTTAGTGTTTGTGTGTGTGTGTGTGTGTGTGTGTATTTGCGTGCGGAGGAGAACATCTATTTGAGCAGTGATGACTCCTCTTGTGCCATGCGCGCCCATAAGAGGCAGAGGTGGAACCGAGCACAGAAAAAAATAGCATCTGAACCCTGTACAGAACCTCAATTCTATAAACACCCACCACTATACACCTCCACCACCATAGACCTCCATCACTACAGAGTACAGACCCCATCACGTCACCCCTCAACCTTGAGCTGTTTGATACAACATATGCTATACCATTTCAATATTCTTATAATCCAAAACAAGGGTTCCTTTGGAGCTCGGGCAAACTCGTCATGTCTACAATCAGTCTCTTTAATTCATGATACACTGTCCAGGTTAATAGCTTTTGTGGGCAAAAAAAATGAACTTATGATGGATGAGGATCGATCATTCAGAGCTGGCCTAGGAAGCAGTCCAAACACATAGTTGGGGTTTCGGATGAGGCCACATTGATTGAAAGAGGGTAGATAAATGGTGCACACTAGTCCGGTATCTAATCACTTGACAGCAGGCAATAAGGAACATGTTGCTAATATGCTGGTTGCTCCTCCTAGGGTTTTTCGTTGCAATCTACAATAATTGAGCTGCGGCTTAGGATGGTCAATTGGTCTAACATGCTGCCTGAACTTTGAATGCAATCCAGTGGTTGAGAAATCCAGTGGTTGTCTAATGGAGGCGCTGGAAGGAAGTTCCGCATGTTGTCATTTGGGCTTTTCATTTCCAGTGATTTACGCCTACTGAATATGGCAAAACCACAGCATCTGGTCGGCACATCTAGAAGAAACTCTGAGAGGAAAACCACCATCAGGGTTTCACAGTGATTGGTATATTTCTATAATATTCGATAAATACAAAACACAGTCGTTTTATTTGTACACTGTACCCGAACAGCCACACCGAGCAGGGAGGCTTATTTTATTAATTACATAATTAGAATTTGACAAGGACTTAACTAATTAATTTGTGAGAGGATAGAGTGCTGTTGGAGACCGAGAACGGTTAGCTCCTGAGGAAACACCAGAACTACGCAGAGATAAACACACACACACACACACACACACTCAAGTCAACAGGACAAACATTCCCCAGCCTAATCGCCCCTCCCGTTCTCCCATTCCCCCTCGCTCTCTCTATCCTTCCCACTCCACCCCTCCTTTTGGAACCCAGCTGTGTCACCCCCCCCAAAGTCACTGAAGCTGAACTAAGCCAGCGTTTGGGCCTGAATGAGAGCGGCTCCAGTAATCACAGCGTTTCGCACTGTGTAGAGGTCTCTAAAGGTGCTAAGATCGCACACCTCACCACTCCTCTGACGCTCAACACCACCGGGACCAGAATAAAACGCCATCCCTCTCCTAATGGACCGGGGAGAGTAGGGGCACTGACCGGAGATCAGTTGGCCGTGAAATATTAGTGACGCTTTGATCGGGATGTTCCGACTGATCCTAAATCAGCACATCAATCGTGAGACTGTTTGCAGCTGTGCTTGTATGTGTGTGCGTGTGTGTGCGTGCGCGTGTGTACAGTGAGAAACCTAAGAAGTGATACGGTGTGATATGAACGGAGGGCGGGTTACACTGCGTTCAGAATACTGACTCAATCTGGATCGCTCCCACTCTCTTTAATGCGACAAAGGTGACACTATCTATTTCACCACAACGGACGAGGTAACTTTGCACCAAAGTGAATGACACACACACACACACACACACACACAGTACGTCGGACCAGGGGGTAAAAAATTAATTCAGCAGACTACATTATCAATCCCACCTCACACACACACACACACACACACACACACACACACACACACACACACACACACACACACACACAAACGCATCAGGAGAGAGGCTGAGCTGTGTATAAATATAGATCAGATATGAATGCAGAGGATAACGCTGCCTCCCCGTTGCCTGATGAGAGGAGGCTATTAGCCACATTGGGGTCACACACACACCAGCTGACACACACCTTCAAACGCAAACACACACACACACAGCTTGCTGACCCACACAGATAGATAGACAGACGCACACATACACAATTAAGTTCACTCCAGATCGCCGTCAACATTTTTAAAAATCTAGGTGAGTAAAATGTACATTTATAACTTTAAAACCAGCTACTGGGGTCAAAGAGACAGCTAGGCTAACGGTTTACTGGAACATGGTTGCCATGTGAACCACAGGTCCTGCGTAGCTCATGCTGGTTGAGATTCCCACAGAACACAGACTCACACAACCGGATGTCAGAAGACACACACTCACACACAACCGGAAGTCAGAAGTCACACACTCACACACAACCAGAAGTCAGAAGTCACACATTCACTCAAACAACCAGAAATCAGCCGACACACACACGCGCTGAATTCAGCCCACACACACACACACTTTGAAGTCAGCCAACACACACACACACTCTGAAGTCAGCCGACACACACACACACACACTGAAGTCAGCCGACACACACACACTCTGAAGTCAGCCAAAACACACCATCCACAGGTCAGGCCGGTGAGGTTGTGGCGCACAAAGTCAGCCTTACATAATGTGGCCTCCAGCACAGCCATCACACCCTGATCATCCAATTAGAGCACACATCCGCCCCAATCAGACGTTACCGCGGCGACGCGTAGACAGCAGGCCGAAGCTGCAATCTCTTAAGTGCTTTTAAAGGATTACACATGTGATGGGAACACCTAGCCGGACATTTCCCCCCGCTCCTTCTCTCCGACTTCCTTTTCTCAATCGTTCTTCCTCCATCCCTTTCGTCTTTCCTTCTCCCCCCTCCCACTTCTCCCTTCACTAACTTCCTCATGGCCTCAAAACTATAGTTGTCTAGGTGGGGGGGGTAGTAGTTCTGTTTCCTCATCAGGGTAGGTTGTCATGGTTACTAGTTCTGTTTCATCATCAGGGTAGGTTGTCATGGTTAGTAGTTCTGTTTCCTCATCAGGGTCGGTTGTCATGGTTACTAGTTCTGTTTCCTCATCAGGGTCGGTTGTCATGGTTACTAGTACGTGGTTAGTAGTAATGTTACTCTATCAGACGGGGTCATGGAGAAGTTAACACCGCTATGTGTTTGCATGTGTGTATGACGCTAACGTCTGCGTGACGTACGGTTGAGTGTGTGACGTGTGTGTGTGTGTGTGTCTGTGTGTGAAACGTATGTGTGTGTGTGTACAGTATGTGACGCAGGCGTGCATGTGTCTGTGTGTGCTTGCGTAATCAGCGCGTGATCTCCGTGTCAGCGATAACATCCAGGCGCCTGACTCAAGCACTGTTCCCTTATCAGGTCGGCTAGAATGCCAGTTAGAGAGAGTCTCTCTTAACTTAACAGCAGAAAGAACACGGGGCTTCTACCTGCCTGTGTGTTTAAATCGACGCAGTGATTAAGAACAGACTGATAGTATGAGGGGCCGTATAGGCCATAATTCAAACTTACCTCTCACATACACTACTGAAATGCTCTCACATACACTAATGAATGTTAAACCTCTCACATACACTACTGAAACTCTCTCACATACACTACTGAAACGCTCTCACATACACAACTGAAAATTAAACCTCTCACATACACTACTGAAATGCTCTCACATACACTACTGAAATGCTCTCACATACACTACTGAAACGCTCTCACATACACAACTGAAAATTAAACCTCTCACATACACTACTGAAATGCTCTCACATACACTACTGAAACACTCTCACATACACAACTGAAAATTAAACCTCTCACATACACTACTGAAATGCTCTCACATACACTACTGAAACACTCTCACATACACAACTGAAAATTAAACCTCTCACATACACTACTGAAATGCTCTCACATACACTACTGAAAATTAAACCTCTCACATACACTAGTGAAACGCTCTCTCACATACACTACTGAACTGCTCTCACATATACTAGTGAAAAGCTCTCTCACATACACTACTGAAACGCTCTCACAGAAACTAATGAAACCCTCTTACATTCACCACTGAAAACCTCTCACATACACTATTGAAAACCAGTAAATCTAAGCGCTGCGTTTAGAAACATACAAATAATGGATAATAACAGATTATATGTATATGTACAGGTGCTGGTCATATAATTAGAATATCATCAAAAAGTTGATTTATTTCTGTAATTCCATTCAAAAAGTAAAACTTGGATATTATATTCATTCATTAAACACAGACTAATATATTTCAAATGTTTATTTCATTTAATTGTGATGATTAAAACTGACAACTAATGAAAATCTCAAATTTAGAAAATTTGAATATTACTTAAGACCAATACAAAAAAAGGAGTTTTAGAAATGTTGGCCAACTGAAAAGTATGAAAATGAAAAGTATGAGCATGTACAGCACTCAATACTTAGTTGGGGCTCCTTTTGCCTGAATTACTGCAGCAATGTGGCATGGAGTCGATCAGTCTGTGGCACTGCTCAGGTGTTATGAGAGCCCAGGTTGAACTGATAGTGGCCTTCAGCTCTTCTGCATTGTTGGGTCTGGCGTATCGCATCTTCCTCTTCCATAGATTTTCTATAGGGTTAAGGTCAGGTGAGTTTGCTGGCCAATTAAGAACAGGGATACCATGGTCATTAAACCAGGTACTGGTAGCTTTGGCACGGTGTGCAGGTGCCAAGTCCTTTTGGAAAATGAAATCTGCATCTGCATAAGGTTGGTCAGCAGCAGGAAGCATGTAGTGCTCTAAAACTTCCTGTTAGACAGCTGCGTTGACCTTGGACCTCAGAAAACACAGTGGACCAACACCAGCAGATGACATGGCACCCCAATCCATCCTTGACTGTGGAAACTTTACACTGGACTTCAAGCAACATGGATTCTGTGCCTCTCTTCCTCCAGACACTGGGACCTTGATTTCCAAAAGATGCAAAATTTTCTTTCATCAGAGAACATAACTTTGGACCACTCAGCAGCAGTACAGTCCTTTTTGTCGTTAGCCCAGGCGAGACGCTTCTGACGCTGTGTCTTGTTCAAGAGTGGCTTGATATAAGGAATGTGACAGCTGAAATCCATGTCTTGCATATGTCTGTGCGTGGTGGTTCTTGAAGCACTGACTCCAGCTGCAGTCCAGTCTTTGAGAATTTCCCCCACATTTTTGAATGGGTTTTGTTTCACAATCCTCTCCAGGCTGCGGTTATCCCTATTGCTTGTACACTTTTTCTACCACATCTTTTCCTTCCCTTCGCCTCTTTATGAATGTGCTTGGACACAGATCTCTGTGAACAGCAGCCTTATTAGCAAATACCTTTTGTGCCTTGCCCACCTTGTGCTAGGTGTCAATGCTCGTCTTTTGGACAGCTGTCAGGTCAGCAGTCTTCCTGTGTAGCCTACAGAACTAGACTGAGAGACCATTTAAAGGCCTTTGCAGGTGTTTTGAGTTAATTAGCTGAATAGGGTGTGGCACCAGGTGTCTTCAATATTGAACTTTTTCACAATATTCAAATTTTCTGAGATACTGATTTTGGGGTTTACATTAGTTGTCAGTTATAATCAACAAAATTAAAAGGAATGAACAATTGAAATATATCAGTCTGTGTGGAATGAATGTATATATTATACAAGTTTTACCTTTTTAATGGAATTACTGAAATAAATAACCTTTTTGATGATATTCAAATTATGACCAGCTCTGTACATGTAATTATATATATATATATATTTAGATATATAATATACATGTAATAATTCATGAAGATGCAAAAGATGCAATTTTAAACTAAATATTAACTAAACTTCGTTTTTTCAATTACGTTTTCTAAGCCATTCTAAATCCTAAGGAATACTATTTATTATAGAAAATATCAAAACCATTTACAAAAACATAAAACTATTATTGTTTTAAAAATTATTTAGTCTTCTAGAATAAAGAAGTAAATCTAACTCATAAGGATATATAATTGATAATAAAAACAATTAAGGCAATAAGCAAGCTTAAACATGCCGAATATTATCTCTATGTACACCTTATTTATTGAATAGAGTTCTGTTGTTGTCATAAAAAAGAAGGATATTTGTTAACTGTGACAGTAATAGTTAATCATTGTCTTTGTAGACAAAATTGAATAAAAAACAAACTAAACATGTCAAGCTGACACTTGGTTAAGTGATTTAGACGCAGCAATATTTTGTAATGCATTCAGAGTTGCCGAAATACTATTTCATAATAATGTAGCTTGATCTAACAAGTCGATTGGTTCGCGAGTAGCCTTGCTTGCTGCGTTGGAGCAATCGTCTTCTTTGAGTTTAATGGCGGATCGCTACCAAATGAAAAGCTCATGTAGCGCCACCTATTGTACCGGAGTGAGAGTGCGGTCGTTTTCCGGAAATTCCTTAATTTCGCCGGAAACTAAATGGCATCCGGTAACAGTGAAATGGCTTCCGGTAACACAGTGAAACGCTCTCACACATACTACTGAAAATACACTCTCACATACACTACTGAGATCCTCTCACATACACTACTGAGATCCTCTCACATACACTACTGAAATTTGGAGATTGGTCTGGCAGCAAGGCAAAGTCAAAACACCAAGTTTGACAGTATTTATTTTATGTTTTGGTAAAGAATTCCATTAACGCTTTAACGGTTTATATTATTGATTATTTATATTTATATATGTATATAATATATATATGATTTTGATTGGCTTATTTATTCTTGAGAACTATTACTTTTTCTGTTGAATTAATTACTGTTGTATTCTTTTATGAATGGTTTGATATTTTCTATTATAATTAAATATGATTCCTTATGATTTATAAGGGCTTAGAAAACGTAATTATAAAACAAAGTTAAGTTAATATTTAGTTTAAAATCGCATGAAAGGTTCACACCCATCTTTTACAATTGTAAGTAATAGTATATGTATATTATATATCCAAATATATATATATATATTTAATTATATATGTACATATAATCCATTATTATCCATTATTTTTATTTTTCTAAACACTGCCCTTAGATTTACAGGTTTTCAATAGTGTATTTGAGAGGTTTTCAGTAGTAAATGTAAGTTTTTTTTTGTTTGTGTGAGAGCGTTTCACTAGTGTATGTGAGAGCGTTTCACTAGTTTATGCGAGAGCGTTTCACTAGTGTATGTGAGAGCGTTTCACTAGTGTATGCGAGAGCGTTTCACTAGTGTATGTGAGAGTGTTTCACTAGTGTATGTGAGAGGTTTAATTTCCACTAGTGTATGCGAGAATGTTTCAGTAGTGTATGTGAGAGCATTTCACTAGTGTTTGTGAGATGTTTAATTTTCAGTTGTGTATGTGAGAGCGTTTCAGTAGTGTATGTGAGAGCATTTCAGTAGTGTATGTGAGAGGTTTAATTTTCAGTAGTGTATGTGAGGGCATTTCAGTAGTCTATGTGAGAACGTTTTAGTAGTGCATGTGAGAGGTTTAATTTTCACTAGTGTATGTGAGAGCATTTCAGTAGTGTATGTGAGAGCATTTCACTAGTGTATGTGAGAGGTAAGTTTGAATTATGGCCTATACGGCCCCTCATATGATAGCCTGTCCCACCCGCCACTGAGACTAGACGTCACGTCTGATGCAAACGTCGCCTTCATTCGTCACGAACAAGAATAAAACTCGTCCCAGGACCGTAGCGGCTAGAGGCGTACTCCTGAAGCGTCAGCGAAGCAAAGTTGACTGACTTGTCGTTGTTTCTTTTTAGCCAATCGACCCAAACGAGCGAGTGACGCGCGGCTCCAGACATAAGAAAGATACTAAAATCACCTTTTCTAAATGCTACGTTAAAAAAGCAAAGAGGGTGAAACACAGTGAAATGTGAGAAGAACATGATGCAACGGTATGACATGAACTAACGGGAACATACACAGCAGAACCGGTGCCGAGATCATATTTCTGAGGTAATACAGGCTAATTTGCATATGCGGGAAGCAACCAATAGATAAGAAACAGTAGCAGCGGCAGGGTCTCTACACATTTATACACTGGATTGTTAGAATTCTGAATCCCGATTGGCTGATAGCCGTATACCGGGGTATGACATCACTAATTGCATTGGCAACCAGTTCATCAGAGCAAATAAGGCATCTCAGGGGTTCGTGATGTGTTGCCGATAGAACACGGCTAACAGCTCTGACCAGACACTCCACGATGTGTCTTACATAAAACAGCTCTTAGCTGTGGTATATCGGCCAGCGCCCACATCCCCGGCCGTGCCGTATCGGTTACATATTAACCTGTCTGATGCAAGGTGTGTGCGGCGTGACTTAGTATGTGTGTACTTGTTATGAGTGGATTTGCGTTCGGTAGACTTTCAACCATGTGTCGGTGTAGTTGAACAGCTATGAGGATTAGGGGGGAGGAGATGGAGAGTCCACCTGGTTACAGACTGGTGCCAGAATAGGGTTAAGCATCACTGGTTATGTTTAGGGTTAGATCTAGGTCAGGTTACGGGTTAGGGCTAGGTTAAGTTTAGGGTTGGGTTATGTTTAGGGTAAGGGCTAGGTTAAGTTTAGGGTTAGGTTATGTTTAGGGTAAGGGCTTGGTTAAGTTTAAGGTTGGGTTATGTTTAGGGTAAGGGCTAGGTTAAGTTTAGGGTTGGGTTATGTTTAGGGTAAGGGCTAGGTTAAGTTTAGGGTTGGGTTATGTTTAGGGTAAGGGCTAGGTTAAGTTTAGGGTTGGGTTATGTTTAGGGTAAGGGCTAGGTTAAGTTTAGGGTTGGGTTATGTTTAGGGTAAGGGCTAGGTTAAGTTTAGGGTTAGGGTTATGTTTAGGGTAAGGGCTAGGTTAAGTTTAGGGTTGGGTTATGTTTAGGGTAAGGGCTAGGTTAAGTTTAGCGTTAGGGTTATGTTTAGGGTAAGGGCTAGGTTAAGTTTAGGGTTGGGTTATGTTTAGGGTAAGGGCTAGGTTAAGTTTAGGGTTAGGGTTAGTTAGCAGAGTATAAGCATACAATTTAGGTTATTAAGGTTATGGTTAGTGTTAGTTTAGGTACAAGGGAATCTGGAAGATGGATTTCTAGTTTAGCATCAGGTCACAATGTCTCCACAGTGATTGACAATCTAACACGAGTGACTCTGTGTTACCCAGGCCCAGCTAGTCTGATTACAACAGAACACTGCACACATACCCTCTCATGTGCTCAACAGACAACACAGACAGTTAGCCCTGGAAATAACATAAACATGGTTGGTTGTTACCATTTACTGAACATGTGTGTGTTTCTGTATTGGAGGGCAGCGTGTGGGTGCACGTTGTGTTTGTGTGTGTGTGTGTGTGTTGTGCAGGCTAACTGTTAGCGTGACCACAGCACAACGTTTTTTAATTGAGGTCCTATCGCCTTGAGCAGAACGATTGGTGGAGAAGGTACAACGGTGCACGCACACACACACGCGCGCACACACACACACTCACACACACACAGGCATACACACACACAGGCATACACACACACAGGCACACACACAGGCACACACACAGGCACACACACAGGCACACACACACAGAAAGGAGCACAAATGTACAGTGCTGTGTGAGAGGGCGTTTGTGAATAACCTTACCTTGAGATGACCCACACATCCTAATTTGCATCAGGATGTATAAATGCATTAAATCATATCCTGAAGAAAGGTGGTCACTTGCGTCAACAGCCATGGTAGAGATGGGCAATTGGAACACAGCGTGTTCAGGACGGAGTGTTCAGATCAGAGTGTTCAGATCAGAGTGTTCAGATCAGAGTGTTCAGATCAGAGTGTTCATGACAGAGTGTTCAGATCAGAGTGTTCAGGACAGAGTGTTCAGGACAGAGTGTTCAGGACAGAGTGCTCAGGACAGAGTAATCAGGACAGAGTGTTCAGGACCAGGACAGAGTGTTCAGGACCAGGACAGAGTGTTCAGATCAGAGTGTTCAGATCAGAGTGTTCAGATCAGAGTGTTCAGGACAGAGTGTTCAGGACAGAGTGTTCAGGACAGAGCGTTCAGATCAGAGTGTTCATGACAGAGTGTTCAGATCAGAGTGTTCAGGACAGAGTGTTCAGGACAGAGTGTTCAGGACAGAGTGCTCAGGACAGAGTGTTCAGGACAGAGTGTTCAGGACCAGGACAGAGTGTTCAGATCAGAGTGTTCAGGACAGAGTGTTCATGACAGAGTGTTCAGATCAGAGTGTTCAGGACAGAGTGTTCAGGACAGAGTGCTCAGGACAGAGTGTTCAGATCAGAGTGTTCAGATCAGAGTGTTCAGATCAGAGTGTTCAGGACAGAGTGTTCAGGACAGAGTGTTCAGATCAGAGTGTTCAGATCAGAGTGTTCAGATCAGAGTGTTCAGGACAGAGTGTTCAGATCAGAGTGTTCAGATCAGAGTATTCAGAATAGAGTATTCAGAATACAGACTCTATGACAACCGAACCAATATCTGAGTCACATTGTTTCTCCACAGCTTGGGCTTCTAAAGATCTAATGACCTTTTAAGAGGTCATAACTAATATCAGTTTTTTAAATGCTGGTTTTATTGAGCAGTGTGTGTGTGTGTGTGTGTGTGTGTGTGTTTCGTAATCCCCCAGGGTCCCCAGCAGCTGCCAGCTCCTTAAACAGCTGCAAGGGAGTACTATACACACACACACACACACAAATGCGCTAGCCTCGCGCCACATCTTTCTCTCACGACCAGTTAAGGGGGCTTTTCAAAGCGTCTGAAAAAGCCCACACTCACACATTAAAAACATTAATCAACTGTGGCTCTGCTCTCACTAGCAGCCATACATCAATTACCAGGCTTTTTAAACAGATTCCCTGAGACGATTCAGGCAGTAATAAGACCTGCGCTAACACTGCTTACACAGCTAGCTCCTGTAGCGCAGCTCACACAGCTAACGCCGCTAGCGCAGGTATTGCGGCTGACACGGTTAACACCTGCTAGCACAACAAACGCTGCTCGCCCAGTTAACAAGGTACCACCGGTAGAAGCGCAACCACGGCAACGACAACAGCAACATAAGAAGAGGCTAGCAGCTACGCCAGCTAGACAGTATCGAAACCGGGCCCATTAAACACTAAAGTTAAGTCTGCGAAGAAAAAGTGAGTCTACTCTATTGTCTCACAGTCCGCAAACAAACGCCCGTCCGCATCACAATTAGAACGGAGAGCGGGGCCGGGGAGGGAGGGAGGCATGTAAGGAGAAAAAATTCCCTCTAACGACTTCCAGCTTGCTAATTTCACAAGCTAATAATAAAAAAGGACATTGCTATGCAAGTGCTGGCCCTCTCTCGTTCCCCTCTGCGCCCCTTTCCTCTCCCTCCCTGCCTCCCTGCCTTCCTTCCTCCCTCACCATTTTTCCTCTTTTACTTGCCTACCTCTCTCACACTCTGCCTCAACCCCCCCCTCTCCCCCACTCCCTACCTCACCAGGGACTAGCTGACACTGTTCACATGAAAGACAATTAGGCCCAGGAACATCAAACCCTGGAAATGACAATCTGCTAACCAGCTCCGGGTATTCTCTCCGCTCCTCCCCCAGTCGCTCGTCCATTCTTCCCGCTGATAGACACCTATCCTCGGAAGGGCCCTCCGTTCTTCTCGGCGAAGGCGATGTGAGAAGGCGGCGGAGAATTGCCCCTTCTGTGTGATTTATGCGTCTGTATTCAGAATGTATTAACCTGACGCGTGCCAACTGAAGACAAGGCTCCTTTCTTAGCCCGGAGCTGTGACCAGGAACACGGGGGGGGTGTTCAAGTGTTCTTAGTGTGTGTGTGTGTGTGTATGTGTGTGGTGCTACATAGAAGGGGAAGTGCCGGTGTAATGACATTGACGAATTAACATATTCACTATGAAGACAGACAGAGTGAGATAAGAAGAGAAACTGGACAACGGATAGAGGAGCATGAAACGGCCGTGAACGTTCGTTAGCGTGTGTGTGTGTGTGTGTTTCTGTTCGTGTGTGTGTGTGTGTTGCCGCAGCTCCCAGCATCACACCAGCGTCTCCCAGGACGGTTTCCCAGAGCCTCTCTTGTTACAAACCCTGTCGGGCCCAGACCAAACACTCAGACCCAGCGACAGACTGGGTTCCCTGGCCCGTCACCGCCGCTAAATACAGCCTCAGGAAACTGGTGTAAGCCAAGAGCCGCAATGGAGGACACCCGAGCGGAGTGGGAGACTCACCAGCGAGCCGAGGCCTTCTCGCCAGCGAGACTTAACTATTGATCCGGCAGTCTTTTCTTGAAATATTGACTATTTCCAATACCGTATCAATACGCGGGGCCATTTAGGCCGGTTCGGTTGACTGCTCTGCTGCCGGGTGACTGGAAATTGAGTGAGCTTTCCAGAGAGAAGTGATTTCCTATCCAGGGACGTCATGAACTATTTAAACGGCACTAAAGATGATTGATTGACGTGGTGACCTCAACGCCGTGTTTACCTCAGGAAGGCATCAAAGGTCACGTGTTTAGACGTAGATTAGATTAGATTATGATACCATTTAATGGCAATACGGGAGTCAGTGGTTTGGTAGTAATCTTAGGATGAAGTGAGTTTTTTCCTGAGTGATTTGCATTAGTGAGGTCCCCTGTGGGAATCGAACCGTGAACACTGCTGTTCCACGCGCCACACTGCCCCAACTGGGCAACACTGGAAAGACGAGGGTTAAAAAATGTGGAGGGGTGAAATCCAGCTTCTCAAGGGTTAAAGATTCTGAGGAAACCAAAGCAGGGCTGCAAGGGTCAAAACACACACGCACGCACACACACGTGCACACACACGTGCACACACGTGCGCGCTTCACCCCCCCACCAACACACAGCAGCGCAAGGGAAGAAAACCCAAGCAAGCCGGGAGTGGGATAACAAGGGCCCAGGAATAGAGGCGATCGATGGATGGAGGGATTGGGGGGGTGGGGGGGGGTGGGAGGGGTGGGACGGTGGAGAAAGAGGGATGAGCGTTCTCTAGGGTAGATGGGTGATAGTG
>CM055757.1:7359887-7419887 GCA_029465975.1 Dallia pectoralis
TCAGCCAACACACAGGCTGATGAACACTCACTAGATAATTAATAATTTCTGTGGGGAAGCCGGCCTGGCAAGCCTTTATCAACCTGCCGAGCTAGGGAAGAGATGGAGTGTGTGTATGTGTGTTTTTGGAGAGTTGAGGAGGAGGGGTGTTTGTGTATTGGTGTGTGTCTGTGTGTGTGTGTGTGTGTCTATGTATGTGTGTGTGTGTATGTATTTGTGTGTGTGTGTGTGTGTGTCTGTGGGGGGAGGGCAGATTCAACAACAAAAAATAAGGTTCCTGGGAGTATCATGAATATTCATATGAAATCCCAACCTGGTTCACCCTGTCATGGTTTAACTAGACCAGGTTCACTCTGCCCTGGTTTAACTAGACCTGGTGTCCGGTTTAAGACGTCAATACTTTACTATGTCACTATGGAACAAAGCCTTTACTTCATTCTTCAGTTGTTGTAAATGTTGTATTCTTGCCCAAAGGAAAATGTATTTGTATGTGGGAATTCCAGAGGCTGTACTCTGTTGTGGTCCTTGGGAACACTCTGTTCTACTGAGAACACATGATGCATGTTCTCCTACCAACATGGGCCTCTAACACGTCAGAATATGATCCACGTTCTCCTACCAACATGGGCCTCTAAAATGTCAGAATATATCCTTGTCATTCCACTGGTCTAATTCACGCGCTATCATACTGAAGAACGACAGAGTCATCTTATTCATCCCAAATGCCACACTATCCCCTAAGTAGATCACTTCTCTTAACCTGGATATATATGTAGGGCAGTATAATGAGTCAGGCACTCAGCTGTACACACACACACACACACACACACACACACACACGTACATTGACACAGCTATACGAAAAACACACACTTAGATATACACAGTTCAGTTCAGTTGTACACACACACACACACACACTCCCGTTTGAAGTGGTGGTAACATAGAGAAGCCCTGTGTTTTACCTGGCGAACAACATCGGCACATCTAGTTTTACACTGCTCGTTAGGATAACAGCACATTAGACATGATTGCCTGCTTCAAGCCACCCTAGTACAAACTGATTTTCAAAACACACACACACACACACAAATATAACGTCTCTCCGTTCTTTCTCTTCCTCCTCTTCACACTTTCCGTTGGTTTTGTGACGGGGAGATCAGGAGTCAGGTAGAGACTCACCGTATATGTGCGGCTTCCCGCTTATTTCTCCCCCCTCTCTCTCTCTCTCTCTCTCTCTCTCCCCCTCTCTCGCTCTCCATCCCACGTTCTGTCTCTTTCCCCTGTCCTCTTCGAAAAACACTTTCTGTCTCTTCACTTCCCCGTTTCTTTTTCTTCCTCTGGAAAAAAAACAAACATCAAAAATGTCTCGGCCAAATGGGGAGTGACACTGCCTTCATTTGTATTCAGGCTGACATTACAGATCTAAACTGTAGTCTTAAGGCTTCTTTAACAGTTTGTCAGGGGAGATCTACTGTTCTCCGAGTCTCAGATCTCAGCTCACAACACTCCTGACTTTTCCCCCTCTTCCTCCTAACTTTGATGGATCGTTTTGCCGCGGATGGCTCTCTCTTCCGGGGAGAGTGTGTGAGAGTGTGTGTGTTTGTCTGTGTGTGCGTGCGTGTGTTTGTGTGTGTGTGTGTGTGTGTGCGTACGTGTGTGTCTGTCCAGTACAACCATGAGTGGGTTACTATGTCAAAGTCAGTGGTTTGAAAATACTCCACCACAGTGACAGCAGGCACTCTAAGCTAGCTTACCAACCCTTAAAATACATGATGTTTGATCAATTGTTACATTTCCTTCACAATCTGAACAGAAAATCTATTCAGCAAGTCAGTAATACATAACTAAGGTATGTTCTCACTCACGGCATCTATTTCATCCACATGTACCAACATGTGTGAAAACTAAATCCTAAACAAATCCAATCCACTAGGACTAACTGAAACGTGTGTGGAGAACAACCTTCACGTGCTGTTAGTCCAGTGCACGTGCTGTTAGTCCAGTGCACGTGGTGTTAGTCCAGTGCACGTGCTGTTAGTCCAGTGCACGTGCTGTTAGTCCAGTGCACGTGGTGTTAGTCCAGTGCACGTGCTGTTAGTCCAGTGCACGTGGTGTTAGTCCAGTGCACGTGCTGTTAGTCCAGTGCACGTGGTGTTAGTCCAGTGCACGTGCTGTTAGTCCAGTGCACGTGCTGTTAGTCCAGTGCACGTGCTGTTAGTCCAGTGCACGTGCTGTTAGTCCAGTGCACGTGGTGTAGATCTCGGGCTAACCCAAACACAGGCTGATCCAGCCGGCACAGACATCCATATCTATTCCCACAGCTAGAATAATGTTTGTCACGTGTAAGTTATTAATTCTGAGCAGCAACAGAAACAACACTCCTTCACCAACTCGACGCGTGTTTTACACAACCAAGACCTCCATAGAGCGCTGGCTGTTTGAGCTTGAATAATTAGCAGCGGAGTGATTTTTTATAAAAAGAAAAACTCCCAAGGCCCCTAGTTCCCTGCCTCCCTCTCTCCCTCTTTAGCTCTCTTTCTCACACTTCTATCCATCTGCCTCTCTCTCTCCCCCTCTCCTCCCCCTCTCCCCCTCTCCCCCTGCTCTCTCTCTCTCCCCCTCTCCTCCCCCTTCTCCCTCTCTCACTCTCCCCCACTCTCCTCCCCCTGCTCACTCTCTCTTTCACCCCCCTGCTCTCTCCCTCTCTCTCTCCCCCTCTCCTCCCCCTCTCCCCCTCCCCTCCCCCTGCTCTCTCCCCCTGCTCTCTCTCTCTCTGCCCCCCCTCTCTCTCTCTCTCCCCCTCTCCTCCCCCTGCTCTCTCTCTCTCCCTCCCTCTCCTCCCCCTCTCCCCCTCTCCTCCCCCTGCTCTCTCTCTCCCCCTCTCCTCCCCCTGCTATCTCTCTCCCCCTCTCCTCCCCCTGCTCTCTCTCTCTCCCCCCTCTCCTCCCCCTGCTCTCTCTCTCTCCCCCCTGCTCTCTCCCTCTCTCTCCTCCCCCTGCTCTCTCTCTCCCCCTCTCCTCTGCCTGCTCTCTCTCTCCCCCTATCCTCCCCCTCTCCCCCTCTCCTCCCCCTGCTCCCTCTCTCTCCCCCTCTCCTCTCTCTCCCCCCTCTCCTCCCCCCCGCTCCCTCTCTCAGCTCAGACGTGGCTGTTAGCAGTGTTCCATGCTCCTAACAGGGTTAGGCCTATAGGCCCAAAGACAAAACCCGCAGCTTTGATGTCCGACCCAATGTGATACAGGGTGTGACTGTGTATCGCTGATAACTAATACTCTAAGTCTTTATTTACGTGTCTTTTTTGGCTGTTTTCAGAGAAACGGGTCACTGGAGAGAGAACGACTGGTGTGTGTGTGTGTGCCTGACTGACTGGCCGGCTGACTGGCTGGTTAACTGACTGACTGGCTGCCTGTAGGTAGACTGGTCTGTGACCGTTAATCCACAAAGCAGATTATATTTATTTTGGCGTCGGCTGATAATTTGTTAAAATCAACAAAGCCCTTCCATTAGACCCCTGCTGTTGTCCTCAAAACAGACACTCTGTTGGTCCCAAAGCACAGAGCCACGCCAGGAGCAACACAAACACACACACACACACACACACATACACGCAAAACAAACAGGCACGAATGCAGGCAGGCCAAAAAGCAAGCCCACAAACACACAGACACGTATGCACACAAACAGGGAAGTAGACACGCACTCACACACAGCCACACAGCCACACACACACACAAACAGCCACACACACACACAGCGCCACACACACACACACACACACACACACACACATACACACACACACACACACACACACACACACACACACACACACACACACACATACACACACACACACACACACACAGACGTCTCAAACAGAGAGGAAGCATCTGGGAACGAGGGGACAGAATGAGGAGAGTGAAAGGAACAGAGCTGGAAAGACAAATAGAAAGGGGGTGTGTGTGTGGAGGGTGGGGAACGCAAGGAACGTACACAAGAGAGTTACGGAGTTAAAGAAAGGGAGAGAGGGAGGGAGGGAGAGGTGTAGCCCAGACAGGAGGAACGTACACAGGAGAGTTACAGAGTTAAAGAAAGGGAGAGAGGGAGGGAGGGAGGGAGGGAGAGGTGTAGCCCAGACAGTGGCCTTTATTTTAATTCCTCTGCGTCATAATATTCTCCCCCGGCTGGGAGGGGACTCTGCTCTCCTCATTCGTCTACATACTGAATCTCCTCAATCGTCTACATACTGAATCTCCTCAATCGTCTAGATGTGTATGTGGACCAAACTGGAAATCAAACAGACCTGTATGTGGACCAAACTGGGAATCAAACAGACGTGTATGTGAACCAAATTGGGAATCAAACAGACGTGTATGTGGATCAAACTGGGAATGAAACAAAGGTGTATGTGGAACAAACTGGGAATCAAACAGACGTGTATGTGGATCAAACTGGGAATCAAACAGACCTGTATGTGGACCAAACTGGGAATCAAACAGACGTGTATGTGAACCAAATTGGGAATCAAACAGACGTGTATGTGGATCAAACTGGGAATGAAACAAAGGTGTATGTGGAACAAACTGGGAATCAAACAGACCTGTATGTGGATCAAACTGGGAATCAAACAGACGTGTACGTGGACCAAACTGGGAATCAAACAGACGTGTATGTGGATCAAACTGGGAATGAAACAAAGGTGTATGTGGAACAAACTAGGAATCAAACAGACCTGTATGTGGATCAAACTGGGAATCAAACAGACGTGTACGTGGACCAAACTGGGAATCAAACAGACGTGTATGTGGATCAAACTGGGAATCAAACAGACGTGTATGTGGACCAAACTGGGAATCAAACAGACGTGTATGTGGACCAAACTGGGTATCAAACAGACGTGTACGTGGACCAAACTGGGAATCAAACAGACCTGTATGTGGACCAAACTGGGAATCAAACAGACGTGTATGTGGATCAAACTGGGAATCAAACAGACGTGTACGTGGACCAAACTGGGAATCAAACAGACGTGTACGTGGATCAAACTGGGAATGTGAAAGTGTTTTCATAAGTATTGACGGATGCTTGGTAGCAATCGAAAAAACCCTGCAAATTCAGAAAATGATATACTTTACTTACAGCTTAGGGTCAAAGTCACAAGTAAGCTTAGGGGTTTTAGGGGTAGATAAAATTGGATTTGAATGCCTCATGTTTTCACCATAGTGTATGTACAGAGTGTATCAACACGTTTCTCCTTCTGAAAATGCTGTTCTGAAGAAGACCTCCGACTGCTCAATGAGCCAGCTGAGGTGACATTACGCTGTGCCTCTTCAGTAAAGACGTGTGATTAATGTGGTACAGTCACACCGGAGGAACGTTTACTGCAGTTTACTGCCTTCATTTCTGGACTGACACTCCCGTGGGCACGATGCCCGATGCTGACAGAGCATGGATGACAGCATAAACAAAAAAGTGACATAAATAGCGCAGTAATAAGTATTTGATTATTTGTAGTTACACCAAACATCAATTTAGTTTTTGTTCTAGTATCCAGCTAGCTAGATCCCAGGGTTCAGTAGCTAGCTAGATACCAGGGTTCAGTAGCTAGATAGATCCCAGGGTACAGTAGCTAGCTAGATCCCAGGGTTCAGTAGCTAGCTAGATCCCAGGGTACAGTAGCTAGCTAGATCCCAGGGTACAGTAGCTAGATAGATCCCAGGGTACAGTAGCTAGCTAGATCCCAGGGTACAGTAGCTAGCTAGATCCCAGGGTTCAGTAGCTAGCTAGATCCCATGGTTCAGTTGAAAAACCTGCCTAGTACCACAACTGTGCATGTGTGTCCGCGTGTGTCTCTGAATAGTGTGATGTTGGATACGGGAGGCTGTTTCTGAGTGGTGTGTGAGTCAGCATCCTCAAGTGTGTCTCAGGAGCTCCCCTAGGCCCTGTACTGGGCCTTGTTTTATGCACCTCCAGAACTCCAGACACCCCCAATCCACTCCATGTCCACCCCAGCAACCTGGGATCTGACTGGGGCACGGCGAGAGCGAGAGGCCCCTCTAACCTTTAGCACCGTGGCAAGGGACCTGAGTTGCGGTGTTTGCCGTATGGGAATTTGCGAGAGGTTTAAGTGGGAGGAATCTGAGGTGAATTAGGAGGAGAACTGGGAAGAGGTATGAGAATAAAAGTGGACTTGAGGGAAGCTGGAGCTAGCGAGATAAAGGCATGGAGAGGCAACAAGAGACAGTTGGAGAGAGGTAGTTCGTGTTTGTGTTGGGGGACACTAATTGGAAGTTAGGGTCACAGGGTCGCAACCCAGAGAGGGGCAGGTTGACAGGCCTCTCTAAAGGTCTCCAGCTCGTCTCTCCCATCACCCCTAAACCCCCCCCCCCACACACACACACTCATCCCGTAGTCATTTACATGATCTCATCATGATCTCGCCCTTCGCATCTATCCATTAGAACTGTTGAGGTCTTTACACCATATCAATTCACCAGAGTAACCGGATCACAAACTTCAGTGGCTATTGATGAGATTAGACTTTTTTTCTCATTTCATGTCGAAGAGAGACACGCAGGTTTGACCCCGGCAGCGCGGCCTGGAACGTCCGAAACTCCCGTGATCCCATTGTGCCCGAAGAATCTCCATACCGACTCAAGCCGGTGAATTTTTGAATATTTAGGCCGAACCGCCCCCTTCCGCGTGTGCGTCCGTCAGTGAGTGTGTTTGAGCGTGTGCGTGCGTGTGTGCGTGTGTGTGTTTGAGAGAGTGTGTGTGTCATGAAGAGTGTGTCTCTGTGCGGGTGAGGATGTGTGATTTGGTCCTGCTCTGAGAAGTAAGGAACATCTATTATTTACAGGAGGTAACCTGAAGCTTCACCTGCTCAGGCAAATCTGCAGCCACTCCCCCGAGAGAACCAGGAAGGAATTAAGGAGAAGATATGAGTGTGTCTGTATCAGTGTGAGTGTGTAATAGTTTGTGTGTGCATGTGTATCAGTGAGTGTGTATTACTCAGTGTGTATTTTCAGTAAACCACACGCACACATTCCCATACTCTATGCCTGGCGTGGCTCATCTCAAGGGCCAAAAGCGTGCATACTCAAACACGCACACACACACACACACACACACACACACACACACGCACACACGCACACACACACGCACACACGCACACACACGCACGCACACACACACACACACACACACACACACACACACACTAACACATAGAGAATCATAGGGCCCAGTAAAGGCTCATCAATAAAACAGGAGGTATTTATATGTGCGTTCCCTCTCGGTCTCTGTTTCATCCAACGTTTGTTCACATTCACACTGGGATTTGTGTGTGTGTGTGTGCGTGTGCGTGTGTGTGTGTGTGTGTGTGTGTGTGTGTGTGTGTGCGTGTTTTTGCATCACTAGGTGTGTGAACACTTCAACTGGGGTTTATTTAGGCCCAGAAGTACATTTATTTGCCAAACAATGCCTCATAGCATCATAGACCTAAGAGAGTGTGTTGTACGGAGACACACACAATACATACACACACACACACACACATACACACACCAAAGATTGCACAGGCAAGGCATCCTTTGTGATACTTGAGGACTAAAATCATTGCCATTTCAAATGTCATTTCCCCTGATCCTAACATACCGTAAACAACTGCTGAGTTGTGTGCTGATGTGTGTGTGTGTGTGTGCTACGGAGTGTGTTGTGTTGGTGTGTGTGTGTGTGTGCGTGTGCTACGGAGTGTGTTATTGTGTGTTGTGTTGCACACTGTGTTTGTTGTAATCCTGAAGGACAGTGAACACCAGACCAGCAGCAGATCTGCATATTTAACAGACTCACTGGTGGATAACCTAGTTAGGAGACAGCTGACAGGAGCAGACAACACACACACACACACACACTACTGAGCAATGACCAGACACATGCAAAATGCGCGTGAATGCATGCATGTGTATGTGTGTGTGTGTGTGTGTGTGTCTCGTCAGGAATGGCGGCGAAGGCTACGGTATTCTCAACACGTATCAATAATTCCTCCCCTTGTCCACGGTAAAGACACGCGCGATGCAATTTACACATTACAGCCGGAGTCATGTGACCCAGGCCGGCCCATTAGCAGCCCATTCAAGAGTGCCTCTGCCAGGCGCCGCTGTAACACTGCACTTACATATGGCCATCGCTTACCTCCACACGACTTCCCCCCCGGCCAGACGCTCCCTCGCTCCCCCGCGCCCTCCCTCCGCCAACGCGCCAATCTTCCCCCGACGCCGAGTGAACAAGAAAAACAGAGGGAGCCGCGTGAGGACCGAAGGAGTGCACGAGACGGAGGAGAGAAAACAACTTAAAGAGCCCGCGGATCAGACGTGTAATTTGGGTTTATTCGTGTGGACGGAGGGAGACAGAGAGAGCGGCAATCTGGACTCCATTTGGGGGAGAGGGTCTCCTAACTGGTATTTTGCCCCGTCTGGACTGACACAGACACACTCGGTACACACACACACGCGCGCGTGCGCGCACACACACGCAGTGAGAGATGAAGGTAATGTGTGTGATCACATCCACGGTCCTCGATGATGCCGGTTGGGTAAAAAGGTACATGCGTGTCTAAGTGTCTTCAGCTACCCTGCAGTTAGACTGGTCCCACACACTCACAGCAGCGCTGTAACAACTGCTACCTCAGCACCACCCCATCTGGACCCAGTGGGACCCAGCACCACCCCATCTGGACCCAGTGGGACCCAGCACAACCCCCTCTGGACCCAGCACAACCCCCTCTGGACCCAGTGGGACCCAGCAGAACCCCCTCTGGACCCAGTGGGACCCCATAAAGACCCTGTGGGACCCAGCACCACCCCATCTTGACCCAGTGGGACCAAGCACAACCCCCTCTGGACCCAGTGGGACCCAGCACAACCCCCTCTGGACCCAGCACCACCCCATCTTGACCCAGTGGGACCAAGCACAACCCCCTCTGGACCCAGTGGGACCCAGCACAACCCCCTCTGGACCCAGCACCACCCCATCTTGACCCAGTGGGACCAAGCACAACCCCCTCTGGACCCAGTGGGACCCCATAAAGACCCAGTGGGACCCAGCAGAACCCCCTCTTGTCAACAATGGGAAAAACAGAAATACCAAAATCTGCCCGCCGCACCAACTGCCTCTGGAGCCCCGTCTGCATCATGCACGAGTGCAGAGTGAGGTCTCTAGGCACATTTAGTTGCCTCCGCTGCACTGCAAGGGTGTGAATGCAAAGTGCTGACTACGGGGCTGTCCAGAAGCAGAACAGCATCTTATCTGAGGCGTGACGTGTGGAGGCAGGCTGCCTATCAGGTGAAGGATCTAACAACCACCATTAGAAGAGGAAAACGCTAAAGGCCGTAGCCCGGCACTATTGTAAAAGATACATTTACACCGTGATAAGCAGAAATCCTCTTCCGGGAGGGATTGGACTGAACACCAGAGACAGTGAGGACTGCGTACGAAACGTGAGGCACACATCACGTCTCAACGAGACAAGGTTCTGATCGGGTCTGTAAAGTGGTTTCTGGGTTTGAACGTTAACAATGATCACAGCTCTTTAGTTGGGTTTGTTGAGTTTCATGCATTTCTTTGAAAACCATCAAAAATGTAAACCTCGTCGTTGTGGACGTGACCACAGAATTAAAGGAGTGAACAGTCGCCCAAAGTTGCATCCATACATTAGACTTTTAGAGCTGGGAGAGAATATTGCCACCGAGAAGGCAAACTTGTAACCCGTTGGGATAGAACACACTAGGTTAGTCAACAACCGGGTCTGTCACAAATCATTTATACATACAAATGCAGTACTGTGAAATACAATCGGCAATTATGAAAAAGTTATGAATAAAGTTGAATGAATTGGTGCAGTTTGGCATTAGGCATCCTGGCATAAAAGATGTGATAGGCATCCTGGCATAACACTGCTTGCCATTTGTCGTCGGTAAGTTTCCTATATCCCAAGATATTCTAGGTTCACAGGGTTTTTCCACAGGCTTCCACACTGTTCTCACAAAACATTTCATAGCTTAAGGCTGTTGACAGCGGCTTGAGTGGACGACAGCAGCTTGAGTGGACGACAGCGGCTTGAGTGGACGACAGCAGCTTGAGTGGACGACAGTAGCTGGAGTGGACGACAGCGGCTTGAGTGGACGACAGCGGCTTGAGTGGACGACAGCGGCTTGAGTGGACGACAGCGGCTTGAGTGAACGACAGCGGTTTGAGTGGACGACAGCGGCTAAGCAGCAGTGGCATTCAGACAGACATCGAATGTCCTTTTTGTCTTTATCTGAACCGGTTAAGGAACATCTCTAGTCATTAAAGAGGATCGACAGAGCACCCGTAAACGACATTGACTTCAACTCAATAGAAGAAGACAGGCATCAATGGTCCTTCCTGACGATAGCCCAGTATTACACACACACTCATTAGCATTGTGCCAGCTGAGAGGGATTCACTTCAAGTGCAGAGCTACGCCAACGCTCCCTCAACAGGGTGGTAAAGGCAGCCTTGGTACACAGATGGACGGGTACAGTACCCACCATTATTATTGGCAGCCTTGGTACACAGATGGACGGGTACAGTACCCACCATTATTATTGGCAGCCTTGGTACACAGATGGACGGGTACAGTACCCACCATTATTATTGGCAGCCTTGGTACACAGATGGACGGGTACAGTACCCACCATTATTATTGGCAGCCTTGGTACACAGATGGACGGGTACAGTACCCACCATTATTATTGGCAGCCTTGGTACACAGATGGACGGGTACAGTACCCACCATTATTATTGGCAGCCTTGGTACACAGATGGACGGGTACAGTACCCACCATTATTATTGGCAGCCTTGGTACACAGATGGACGGGTACAGTACCCACCATTATTATTGGCAGCCTTGGTACACAGATGGACGGGTACAGTACCCACCATTATTATTGGCAGCCTTGGTACACAGATGGACAATAAAGACAATACATATAACATATTATTATGGAACTGCATTGATTCATATAAAAAAGATAGAAATGTAATTGAAGTGAAATCGTTTCCACACCACAACTCAACTGTTTCAAACGCAATTATTAACATCCCTGCCTTTTTGAGACATTTAAGTGTGGATCTCAGTGGCTGTGGGCGGCAGCGGCTCAGTGGGTTGAGTCGGTTGTCTATCAATCGGAAGGTTGGTGGTTCGATCCCGCTTTGGATAAAAGCGCTTTACCATCTCAGGTACTTTGGATAACTGTCATGCTGAAAGATCCAATGATGACCCAGTTTTTGTCTCCAGTACAGTCTATGGTGTCTCCACGTATGAAGCCATGAGATGCAACCAGCGCCTTTCTGACTGAACATTATCCTAAAGACCGAACCCAACTGGTGTTTGTGGGCAAAAACATATTTTTGTCAAATCTGACCATAAAAGCTGGTTCCAAAGTTTCAATAATGTTTAGCACGCTCCTGGTTCTGACTTCGATTTATCGATGACAGTACAGGCGTTCTCCTGGCAAGAAAAAAACAAGTTTGTTGGCATCGAGGTGACAGAGGTTAAAGTGTCGTTTTGGAGACTTGGTGAAAGAAAAATTCAACTAACTTCTGAAAGTCTCCGTCACAGTGAAATCTGGGTCTGAGATGTTAGTTTAGTTTAGCTACGTTAGCTCCTGGAAGAAATAGACTAGCTACATTTACCATGTTATATGCACTCCAAGTAGACACCCAAACACACGTGCGTTGGCATGTGGCACACACACACCTGAGTGCAACGCAGACTCCAAGTCGGCGGGTGTCGTGCCATCGCACTCCTGCAGACGGATTTCGAACAGGTGCGGCCGTGGTGCACTGTGGCTAATTCACGCTGAGTGCAGGGCGGCTGAAAAAAGCTGTTCAGCAGCTCAAAACAGCCCGCGAGACAAAAACAGACAACAGAATCTTGATTACCTCATGAGGTGGGTGCATCTGAACTCCCAGCATTACACGATGGTCCCGTGTACCTCTATATAACTGGTACCTTCATCATCACAGCATAACACCTCTATATAGCTGGTACCTTCATCATCACAGCATTACACCTCTATATAGCTGGACCTTCATCATCATCACAGCATTACACCTCTATATAGCTGGTACCTTCATCATCACAGCATTACACCTCTATATAGCTGGTACCTTCATCATCACAGCATTACACCTCTATATAGCTGGTACCTTTATCATCACAGCATTACACCTCTATATAGCTGGTACCTTCATCATCATCACAGCATTACACCTCTATATAGCTGGTACCTTCATCATCATCACAGCATTACACCTCTATATAGCTGGTACCTTCATCATCACAGCATTACACCTCTATATAGCTGGTACCTTCATCATCACAGCATTACACCTCTATATAGCTGGTACCTTTATCATCACAGCATTACACCTCTATATAGCTGGTACCTTCATCATCACAGCATTACACCTCTATATAGCTGGTACCTTCATCATCATCACAGCATTACACCTCTATATAGCTGGTACCTTCATCATCACAGCATTACACCTCTATATAGCTGGTACCTTTATCATCACAGCATTACACCTCTATATAGCTGGTACCTTCATCATCACAGCATTACACCTCTATATAGCTGGTACCTTCATCATCATCACAGCATTACACCTCTATATAGCTGGTACCTTCATCATCACAGCATTACACCTCTATATAGCTGGTACCTTCATCATCACAGCATTACACCTCTATATAGCTGGTACCTTCATCATCACAGCATTACACCTCTATATAGCTGGTACCTTCATCATCACAGCATTACACCTCTATATAGCTGGTAGCTTCATCATCACAGCATTACACCTCTATATAGCTGGTACCTTCATCATCACACAGCATTACACCTCTATATAGCTGGTACCTTCATCATCACAGCATTACACCTCTATATAGCTGGTACCTTCATCATCACAGCATTACACCTCTATATAGCTGGTACCTTCATCATCACAGCATTACACCTCTATATAGCTGGTACCTTCATCATCACAGCATTACACCTCTATATAGCTGGTACCTTCATCATCACAGCATTACACCTCTATATAGCTGGTACCTTCATCATCACAGCATTACACCTCTATATAGCTGGTACCTTCATCATCACACAGCATTACACCTCTATATAGCTGGTACCTTCATCATCACAGCATTACACCTCTATATAGCTGGTACCTTCATCATCACAGCATTACACCTCTATATAGCTGGTACCTTCATCATCACAGCATTACACCTCTATATAGCTGGTACCTTCATCATCACAGCATTACACCTCTATATAGCTGGTACCTTCATCATCACAGCATTACACCTCTATATAGCTGGTACCTTCATCATCACAGCATTACACCTCTATATAGCTGGTACCTTCATCATCACACAGCATTACACCTCTATATAGCTGGTACCTTCATCATCACAGCATTACACCTCTATATAGCTGGCACCTTCATCATCACAGCATTACACCTCTATATAGCTGGTACCTTCATCATCACAGCATTACACCTCTATATAGCTGGTACCTTCATCATCACAGCATTACACCTCTATATAGCTGGTACCTTTGCACAGGGAATCACATGAGATACCACTTGTGCTTTTAAAGAACTCTCTACCGTGACATCAGTGAATCTCTTAACCCCTTGGCTCTCTCCTCTGTCCTCAATTCAATGCTCTCTCATCCTCTATCTCTCCCTCTATCTCATTCTCTTTAACCCACACTCTCATCCTCTCTCTCAACCCATCTCTCATCCTTTCCCTCTTCCTCTCATCCTTTCACTCTTCCTTTCTTTCTTTCACTCATCCTTTCTCTCATAATTTCTCTCTGGTCCCTCCCTGTTTCACTGTCTTCACTAATTTGGTAATTAGAATTCAGATTTCCATGTAACAGGATGTGTCTACGAAACAGCTGCTTGGGAGAACAAGCCTTGCAGTAGACGCGGAGGCCTGTGGAGAAGAGATCATACGCTGACTGACTGCAGCATAAATATGGAGCACAGTACCTCTCCAAAGATGCGTTTGGGGAAAACACTCCTTTGCCTGGATCTGAGCTTGACTGCAGTCAAAAACGCCGATCTTGACACTTCTGGGACAGTTTTCCAGAGACAGATGTATGGTTTTGGATTAGGTTTTTCTCAGAACTGGATTGGTGTCTGGAAAATGGTCCATTTAAACGAACATCAAACTCGGATTCAACAACAGATCTCAACAGTTACCCTGACTACACTCAACAATTCAACAAAAGTTTAAGACAACAGGACTATTTTAAGATAGTGTTTGAGAAATGAAGTGATAAACTGACTGTGAATCAGTTTTTGGAAATGCTTAATTAATGGAATGACAGTAATGAATCTATAGTAAGCGTCTGCGGGGCAAAAGTGTGTCAATTTACACACAATATCACTGAACACGGATGTGGGTCTCTTGTTGAACAATGTTAGAAAGTGATGAAATACCTAGCTAGCCCAGCCCAGTGTTGTTCCATTCTAGGTTGACTTCCCATTGGCTCACAGGAAAGGTCCACTTCCTGGAGAATCTGATCCACTTCGTGAAGAATCTTGTCAACTTCCTGAAGAATCTGGTCCACTTCCTGAACAATCTGGTCCACTTCATGATGAATCTGGTCCTATTCCCTGAATATGCTGGTCCACTTCCTGGAGTTTAATGTTTAATTTTGCCTAGAGCCAGGACATTTAATGTCCTACTGTGACCTTGCTGAACGTCATAATGTTTCTAAATAGCCGTACACAAGAGAAAAGCAGGGTTTATCTTTCTGCGTGTTCTGTGCGTGTGTGCGTAGGTGTGTGCGTGTGTGAGTGTGTGTGTGTGAAACACCACACACCACACACAAACACAGACGCAAACACACCACACACAGAGAAACACCACACACACACAGACGCAAACACACCACACACACACAAACACACAGACGCAAACACACCACACACACACACACACACACACACACAGACACAGAAACACCACACAGGCACACATATATGCACCACAAACTCATCCACAAACTATACACCAACACTACACACACGCTCAAACAACACAAACACACATTCGCGCATTCATACCCAAACATACACACACAAATTACCACACACACGCCACCTGGGAATTTCAGCGTCCAACTTACATTGGTTCGAAACAGTTTACGTAAGAAATGTAAACTTCTTCAGAACCCACCAAGATCCTGACAGATTCTCCGCAACATAGACATCAACGTGACCCAATGAGAGCCGTCATTTCATGTGCAGAATAAAGCATTAACACGAGCGCTGTGACATGTGCGCTACGGAGCTAATAAAGTGGGAGAAGACAGACTGCGCTATAATCAATGCCTTCATAACGATATTTGCACGGCAACAATCGTCGGGCTGTTCGCTTCAGGGTCGTTATTTGATGAAGTCGCGATAAACGATTCCCACGCACGCTTTGTTTCTCCCCCCCACCCCAGATTTCCGCCCGCGCCCGTATTTACAGCCTTTATTGTGAACGCAAATTAAAGGTTTTCCTACTTTCGGGAGAGTTCAAACGCGAGCAGGAGCGCGGGGAGGGAGCAGAGTTTAGGAGTGTTTGCCGGTCTCTCTCTCTCTCTGCTCCACATACTCTGTGATGGAGTAGCTATGAATATGCATGAGGGAGAAACTACACAGGTGATACGCTTGACTCCTGTTATTCTAGTTACACGAACAAAAGCCGAAGAATACTGTTTTCTCCCGCTCGGTGGACGCGGAAAGGGAAGGCTAGTCCCCTGAGAACGGTTTGCTTTTCTACAGCGAGGATAAAACCCACATGCTAATGATGCAACCATAAAAAATGACACACACACACACACACACCTCAGAGCACAGGAGACACGGCTGCTTCTGCTAATAGTGTTTGGGGATGAAAATAAGCTCCGCTCATTTTCCTCCGTACGTTTCCAGCTCTTCATAGTGGCACGCAGTTAAAGTACACACGAAGTAAACACAGCCGGTCATATTGTCAGGAGATATGACGCAGATCACGTTAAAGCACGCTGTGACTGATTCACCCATTCAAATCCTCTCTGACCCGCATGTGTCTAGACAGAGTCGGAAAATGGAGAGCCCGGGGATATGGTTTCAGACATACATGGAGGTCCACATATGCAGATCGACTGTGTTTATGTCTGAGATGCTGTACATTTGCAGACTGACTGTGTTAAGGACTGAGATACTGTACATATGCAGATTGACTTTGTTAAAGACTAAGGCACTGTACATATGCAGATTAACTGTGCTGATGTCTGAGATACTATACATATGCAGATCGACTGTGTTGATGTCTGAGTTCAAAATGAAAAAAGAAAAATCTCAAAGAAGAAAATACAGAAAAAGACAAAGAAAGAGGGGGAAGTAGAGAAAGCAAAAAAAACGTAGTATGCTAGTTTAGGAGCAGGTGAAGAGGAGGATGGGTAAGAGCAGGGGGAAGGAGGCCAGGGAGCTCCTCAGGGCCAGGGGGTTAGACCGTAGAGAAAGTTCTGACGTCTTTATTGCAGGTGAGGTGGACCCCTGCATTTACCTCGGGGTCAAAGGGCAAGGTGTCATAGAAGGCCAGGCACCAGGGGAGAGATGGTGAAGAGGGATGTGGAAGAAACAGAAACGCCAGGAGATTTGGGGAATTGGAGAGGGGGAGGGGCTAGATGGGAATAGAGTCGCATAGAATAAACCTACCAGAGAGCGACGGGCCAAAAACAAATCCAATCCCTGCTAGACAACTTCCTGAATAAATCAATGCCCTGCTACATTGAAGATGTAAACTTAGATGTAGAAAGCCTGAACGGTACACTCAACCTATCAGCTGACATATCACATTTACAAAATCCAAGCAGAAAGCTGAGGAAATGGTAAATTGTTTGACGTGGAATGTAAAACCTAAGAAAGGCCTTAATAACCGAAAATCTAAACACTAATCAAAAGGCTACTGGTTAACGCATTTCACGGCTAACTAAAAGGCTAGTGGTTATAGCATCTGACGATCAACTGAAGGGCTAGTAGTTATAGCATCTGACGACTAATTGAAGGGCTAGTAGTTATAGCATCTGACGATCAACTGAAGGGCCAGTAGTTATAGCATCTGACGATCAACTGAAGGGCTAGTAGTTATAGCATCTGACGACTAATTGAAGGGCTAGTGGTTATAGCATCTGACGACTAATTGAAGGGCTAGTGGTTATAGCATCTGACAACTAATTGAAGGGCTAGTGGTTATAGCATGTGACGACTAATTGAAGGGCTAGTGGTTATAGCATCTGACGACTAATTGAAGGGCTAGTGGTTATAGCATCTGACCAAACTTCATACTCGCAACTACAGTTAAAAAATAAACACAAAATCAACTTTTAAATCTTACTCTCCCCTTGCTCTGGCAATGTAAACAGAAGTTTCCTGTGCCAATAAATCAGGTTCAATGGGCAGGTTGGAGAAAGGAGATAGGCTTGGATAAAGTGCCAGGGTGATAGAGAAGAGAAGTGATTAATGTGTGTGGAGACAGACCTAAGGTTCACCCTGGGGCAAAGGCATATAAGCCAGTGAATATCCTGCAGACACATACACACACACACAAACACACAACCGCACTTACATACAATATTACAATAATAGGCTATACCTCCAGAGTAGTATGTAATAAGAGTAAAGGTATTAGACAATATTGTAATTGACAATGTAATAGGATAGTGAAGGTATTAGACTACAGCTCAAGAGTCATTGACAGTACATTATTACAATAATAACTACTGGCCATATCTCCGGAGTAATATCCAGTGTAACACTACAATAAAGGTATTAGTTTTGTCAGACTATGAAAGCTGTTTGATACACACCACCAATGTCAAAGGTCAAGTAGCCCAGGGGAGGATTAAAAGACACTGTACATCCTCTAATTAACATGGACGCTAGGTTTATCTGATAGGGGCTCACGGACTCGTACCAGTCATAACTAAGAGCGATATTTAACGTGCGGGATAAAACGCACAACGAACAATACGACCGACTAATGACTGAACGTACTTGTCATTCGTCTGCGAAAGCAACGTGCGCGTTTCTGTGTGTGTGTGTGTGCGCGCCCGTGTGTGTGTGTGTGAGTCTCCAGAGATGTCGCAGCACCGTTGACAGATAAAACACACTGATTGAATGTGTGTCTATCTCCAGGGTATCGTACGTCTGTTTAAACCCCGGCTTTCTCTCTTCCTTCCCAGATCCTCTCACAAAACACCGCTACACAGATGGAAAACATATTTGTCAAGTATCTCACACGTCATTGGCTGTTGAACCTATTATTTGATTATTACGCTTGCTGTGGTGACAATTCCCCCGTTGTGATTCTCAGGAGATCACGATGACATTTGTCTTTTTGAGAATTAGCAAAAAAATTCCGGCTAACACGGCATGAAAGGGTCCAAGAGAAAAGACGCGTGAGAGGGAGAGAACGACGTCTACAATAGAGAGAGAAAGCGAGCGGTTATTACGGTGTGAACGATAGAGGTACAGTAGAGAAAGAAACAGATTTAAAGACGGGCAAAGGGAGGAGAGACGGGGTGGCATCGTGTTTCCTGGCTGGTTCGGGCAGTATTGACCGGATGATGAGATTGCCTGTCTTCCGTTGAGCTTTGTACTCATTCTGGAGATACCGTTATATACCGTACGCACGCCACTGCACGCCCCGCGTGTACCGTACCCGTCTATCCATTCGTCCCAGTTCCCCGTAAAATGTCCGTTAAGCGATTTATTTTCCGATCAAGGCCTTTTCAGCAGCGGTCCTTGCTCTGGCGACCATTCGTCGAGAAGTCTTGGGCCCGGCTAGGACATATGCTGCCCTCGGTCTCGTGACAATATTGGATCATTCAGAATCAAGCAACTCCTAACCCAAAGATGTCCGTTTAAAGATTGTTCAGATTGTTCGGAAATAGGTCGTTAAGAAACTAGGACATAAAATGACCATTAATACAGAGAACCATACTGTACCCAACAGAGCAGACCTCTACTGAGCTGAGGTTAGCGCTATGTGCCCCCTCTGCTGACGGCATCCTGGAGGTGATTCCTATTAGACTGCATATGTGTGTGTGCGTGCGTACGTACGCGTGTGTGTGTGTGTGTTGAGGACAGTCATGCATCTCAGCCAGCGACGGGATTCATGAAAATGTCACACTGACGTGAGCTCAAACTGAGAAAAGTCTGTTCCCCCAAAATACTCTGACTAAGAACACTGAAGGACACACACACACACACACACACACACAAACACACACACACACACACACACACACACACACACACACACACACACACACACACACACACACACACAGACACACAGTAGTGTACACAGTGACACAGGGAAACAGTGAAATGTGTTTTGTGCAAATGTAGGTTCTGAATCAGAGAGCCCATCCAAAAGTCCTTGTCTGAAGTGGACAAGACATCCATATTAAATGACTTGATCACTTGGTTCCTACCTTTATCACTCCTAGCTGGCTTTTTCATAAGTTTAATGCCAACATTGGTTTAACTCATCAGCCAGTGATTAGCACATTTAATTGGGCCAATTCCTCACAATACTGTCTAACATGCCTTGTTTAACCTTCAGCAGGGTTTTCTTAAATCTATACTGTAGTTTCTCAAAAATCCAAAAGTCTCAACCAGTCTGTGAATGCCCTTGAGTGGCCCAGCTAGAAACTGGACATGAACACAATCAAACATCCCTAGGGAGTCTCTCTCTTGGCAAGTTCAGGTTCAAGTAGGACGTTTACGGGACTGTTTCAAAACTGCTATACCCTGTTGTATGTGTCTGTGCTGGTCAGTACTGCGTTGTGGCCAGTGTCTGTCACTCTCGTCAGTCCTGTGTTGTGGCCAGTGTCTGTGCTGGTCGGTACTGCGTTGTGGCCAGCGTCTTTCACTCTGGTCAGTACTGCGTCGTGGCCAGTGTCTGTGCCCGTCTGCATCTGTACCAGTATGATTCAGTCTGCTATAAATATGTCTGCCCTTTCTGCCTGGCCAACCACACAGATTAGCAACTCCCTCTCAAACTTCACTGGGATCACCAGTTCCCCTCACAGGAATACACTCATACACAGATATGACACGGGACTAGACTGTAGCAAACAAATGATTTTAATTCATTCATTCATTCATTCTTTCTGATTCACCTTCCTCTGATTCAGCTCTGTCTGATTCACTCATCTCTCTCTCTCTCTCTCTCTCTGAATCCTATTGCAGCTAAATCTCACAGCCATCTTTGTCCTTCATCCTTCACAATAACCAGAAAACCGCAGTTGAACAGGTGAGATAGTCTGAGCCAACTGGGTTCGGGATATTAATGCCCCAACCTTTGGCTCCACCCACCCAACATGGCCCCAGCCCCTCTAACTATCACCAGTGTCTATATAACGCCCCTATCCCCCACCGGCCAGTATGACTCACCCAGGGTTGTCATGTAACCATCAGCGTAAACTTTGACCCCGGGGTGACTGGGAAAGAACCAGGTCAGAGTGAGGGAAGGTCCGTTTGCCATATTAAAACATGTCACCAATCGCAATAGAGACAGAGTAGACATCCCTGTTCCCGTCCATCACTCAATCTACTCAGTTTTTATTACAAGGGCTTTTTTGGCATGGGAAACAGGTGTCTACATTGCCAAAACAAATGGAGAATCGGAAACATATGACCAATAACGAAAGTGTCTCCGTCTGTCTCCTCCTGTCTCCGTCTGTCTCCTCCTGTCTCCTCCTGTCTCCTCCTGTCTCCGTCTGTCTCCGTCTGTCTCCGTCTGTCTCCGTCTGTCTCTGTCTGTCTCCGTCTGTCTCTGTCTGTCTCCGTCTGTCTCCTCCTGCCTCCTTCTGTCTCCTCCTGTCTCCTTCTGTCTCCTTCTGTCTCCGTCTGTCTCCTCCTGTCTCCGTCTGTCTCCGTCTGTCTCCGTCTGTCTCTGTCTGTCTCCGTCTGTCTCCGTCTGTCTCTGTCTGTCTCCGTCTGTCTCCTCCTGTATCTTCCTGTCTCCTCCTGTCTCCTTCTGTCTCCGTCTGTTTCCGTCTGTCTCCGTCTGTCTCTGTCTGTCTCCGTCTGTCTCTGTCTGTCTCCTTCTGTCTCTGCCTGTCTCCGTCTGTCTCCGTCTGTCTCTGTCTGTCTCCGTCTGTCTCCTCCTGTCTCCGTCTGTCTGTATCTTTGTATCTTCTCCCCTCTCCATTAGTCTCCACCAGGTGTTTTTCCATTGTGTTCCTCACCTCGTATCACACAGCAACCTCCCAGGGGACAGCTGACACACCTCCCTTCACCTCAAAGTCTGTGGGAGGTCACTGTCAACTGTCCCCCAAACACACACAACCACACACACACACACACACACACACACACACACACACACACACACACACACACACACACACACACACACACACACACACACACACACACATACACAAACACACTAGTCTGGGACCGTTACTGAGTGTGTGTCCTGGTAAATGCCAGTGGAAAAATGCCTGAGAAGCTGTGTCATCATGCTTCCTTCAGCGTCTCCATACTTCAACCTGGTATTTATATGCAAATACATGTGATTGGTGGCTGCACTTATGTTTCAATGAAAATACTGGACCTGAGTGTGATACACAGCAATCAACACCCTGTACATCAACCAGACAGCAGGGTGAGGGAACCAGGATGACATGGGGGTATTTATAGGACAGCAGTGTGGGTCATGGAACAGAACCAGCAGACACCAGGGTGAGGGAACCAGGATGACATGGGGGTATTTATAGGACAGCAGTGTGGGTCATGGAACAGAACCAGCAGACACCAGGGTGAGGGAACCAGGATGACATGGGGGTATTTATAGGACAGCAGTGTGGGTCAAGGAACAGAACCAGCAGATACCAGGGTGAGGGAACCAGGATGACATGGGGGTATTTATAGGACAGCAGTGTGGGTCAAGGAACAGAACCAGCAGATACCAGGGTGAGGGAACCAGGATGACATGGGAGTATTTATAGGACAGCAGTGTGGGTCAAGGAACAGAACCAGCAGATACCAGGGTGAGGGAACCAGGATGACATGGGAGTATTTATAGGAGGAAAGCAGTGCTGGTCATGGAACTGGCCAGGTATGCTAGATGTTACTAGAGTTGATGTCACTTCCTCCTATGACATTGACAGTTATAGGGTTGATGTCACTTCCTCCTATGACATTGACAGTTATAGGGTTGATGTCACTTCCTCCTATGACATTGACAGTTATAGGTTGTTGTCAACACCGGCTTGTGGGCCAGTTAGCTTCGTGGTCAGAGATACAGAATTTAGACGCCCCTGGCGTACGACTTTTTGAGAAGGTCAAGAGATCCTACTTATCAGAACAACAATGACACTCAAAAGAGGTGTGTGGAAAAATGTGGACCGAAGCCTACAGTATTGTCTGACACTTCCTCACCAAACTTTTTTGCGCAAAGGTTTGATGAAATAGGTTTTATTAAAGTGTCAGCCCGTCCCAACTAGGCCAAACAGCCTCCACAAAACCCCTGCTAAATGACACTGTGATAGGATGTAGCAGATGATATATGCTGTATGCCGGTCTCTTCATTTCTCCCTCTCGTCTCTCTCTCTGTCTCGTCTTCAAAGCACAGGTGGGTAGAGAATACATCCATAGAAAGAGATCAGGAAAAAGGGACAGGAATAAAATAAGCGGGGTTTTTGTCAGAGTTGGAACAGAGGGTTCTACTCTCCAACAGAGCCAATTCATCTCTCCATATGACACGTTGTCTCTCTCAAGGCGTTCTTTACCCCTCCATCCACAGAGAGAGAGAGAGAGAGAGAGAAACAGCGAGAGTGAGAAAGAGAGATAGAGAACGGGAGAAAAGTAAGGGAGAGATATGTAACGGGAAATGGAAAAAGGGTGAGACCGATGGAAAAACAGGGGGAAGAGAAGTAGGGCTAAAGAGAAAGATAGCTAATAAGGAAACCGATAAAGACAGAAAAAGGGAGAGATGGAACGATGGTAGGATGAGAGCAATCGGAAGAGATAACGATAGAGGAGGGAGAGGTACAGACAGGAAGAGATTGAAATAAGAGAAGATAAAGGTATGAGTAGAGAAATAGGAAGAGAAAGTGGTAGAGACAGGAAGTGAGAAAGGTGTGGACAGAAGGAAAAAGAGATAGAGACAGGGAGGGAGAGAGAGATAGAGATATGAAGAGAGAGAGATAGAGACAGGAAGGGAGAGAGAGAGAGAGAGACAGAGAGAGAGACAGAGAGAGAGAAACAGAGAGAGAGAGAGAGAGAGAGAGAGAGGAAGGGAGAGAGATAACAGAGCTTTAACGTCAGACAAGCTGTATTTGTAGGAGCTGTCTTACCTTTCCTAGCCTGCAGTTTGGCCCTCCTTCTGACCTCTGACCTGTGTTACCTGTATAAATAGCATGCTCTCCTGTAGCGCTGGGGAAGTGCTGTGGGCTAAACGTGTCCCGGCTAATGAAGCTTTCAGCGTGGGGCTGTTCTGACAGCTGGTAGGGGAGGGCCTGGAACTACACGCCATGAAATAACGGGAAAAATTGATTAGCAATTTTTCATTTACACAGCTAAACAAAAGCAGCTCTGCATATCAGGGTCTGCTAGGTTAAGTGTTAGTGGAGGGTGGAGTGGAAGTTGAGGTGGAAGGTGGGGTGGTGGGGTGTTTGTTTAAAAAGAACGTTGTGCCAACGTGAAATAATGCCAAAATATGCGAGTCAATGCGGCAATCCACTTGGGTTCAAAAACATAAAGAGAGAGAGGGAGAGAGAGAGAGAGAGGGAGAGGGAGAGAGGGCAAGCGAGAGGCACAAGAAAAGAGAGAACATTGCAGCGAACATAGAACAGGAGGTTTGGTGTGTTGAGGAAAGGCGTGGTGTGTGTGTGTGTGTGTTGGGGTGAGGTCCAAGAAATCATGCTTGTGGCCCAATTCGGAAAATTAAAGTCGGAACGAAAAACACACCATGACGCCATTCTGCATCAAAAGAATAGAGGGAGAAGAAACAACCGCACACACCGTCCCTTTAAAGTTATTAAAGCCACTCAGTACCTCCACCAATAAAGGATTTTGCCAACGTGGCGCTGAAGACTAATGTGTTCGGTGGGCACAGCCCGACCCGGGCCCTCATTGTACCAAGCGTTTATTGAAGGGCTTTTTTGGCAGAAGTCAGAGACGCGTGATGACATCAACAATGACCAGAGCAACCTGCCAGACAGCCCGTATGGGTACTCAGCCACACAAACAAACACCTAGGGGCTTTCACCCTCACACACACACACACACGCACACGCGCGCACACATGCTTAAAACGTGCACACTTGGCACGCTCACATAGACAACTTAGAGTCACACATTTGGAAATCCCGGCGATCTTATCCCATGGAGTGCTGCAGACCTCAGACTGAAAAAGCAGGAGGACAATCTCTCTCTCTCTCTCTCTCTCTCTCTCTCTCTCTCTCTCTCTCTCTCTCTCTCTCTCTCTCTCTCTCTCTGTCGGAGATTAAGAGAAGCATCTCAAGTCTGGCAGCTGGGGAATGAGGAGAAAAAAACTTCTAACCTAAAGACTGTACACCCCAAATTTAATTTTCTGCAAGATTACACACAATAATTACTAGCTTTATAAAACCCATAACTAATGGCTTCCGATGAGATGATCTATTAGCCATCGATTGGCTAACAATTTCAGATGGGTGTTACACTCTCTCTCTCTCTCTACAAAGTGCTTTACACTTAATCGAGGACAAGAACAGCGCCGGGAGATGTTGAGAAGAAAACAGAGAGGAAAATAACAGAAGGAAGTGGAGATTAGGGCAATCATTTTTAGGCTCCTAGTAAATATTATACTTAAATAATATCTGATATTACTGTTCAGCTAATGGGCAGCAACAGACAATTACTTCCTGTATTGTGATGTCATAACCAGTTGTGTCACTACAACAGGCAAGTACTTCCTGTATTGTGGTGTCATAACCAGTATTATCACTACAACAGACAATTACTTCCTGTATTGTGATGTCATAACCAGTCGTGTCACTACAACAGACAATTACTTCCTGTATTGTGGTGTCATAACCAGTAGCACTACAAACCTTTGACCTACAGTGTTGCCAGACAAACTGAGGTAATTACTCGACACACACAAAGACAAACATAAACACAGCACATTAGCACATTAGCAGTGTCAACACACAGAATGTGGCTGGTTTTAATGCTAGCTATCTAACCACACCCCGTTGTCATAATCCTACACTTGACAGCTCGTTAAAAGCGTACTCGGAACTAAGAACTAAAGGTGGTCGCCTCTGAGGAGACCGGAAGGGGGAGAAAATCACAATCTCCCTGAAACGTGGCTTAATCCGGAGCACCACTAATCCACGGGATTAAGCTTCTAAATACTTCTATTCAGGCCAATTACTTCATGCAGATCTGGACGTCTCCGTTCGTGTCATTAAGGCGATACGCGACTTCATAGGAGAGATGTCTAACGTGTATCTATCCTGCTACATTAATGCACAGGGCTCCTCTCACGACCACGCAGTCAAATCCCGCCGCGCTACACACACACACACACACACACACACACACACACACACACACACACACACACACACACACACACACACACACACACACACACACACACACACACACACACACACACACAAACACACAAACACACACACACACACACACACAAACACACACACACACACACACACGCACACACGCACACACACACACACACACACACACACACACACACACACACACACACACACACACACACAGACACACACACACACACGCACACGCACACGCACACGCACACGCACACACACACACACACACACACACACACACACACACACAGTCACACACACACAGTCACACACACACACACACACACACAACACACACACACACACACACACACACACACAGCCTCTCCACCATGAACAGGAATACATTGAGACGAGGAAGGGAAGCCGTAGGAGGACAGGACCTCACGTTGATGGATAAATCATGGACGTGGAATACTAATGATTGGATCAGCCCAGGACTAAGTCTACAGGATTTCACTTGGCTTTTGCTGGCAGAAGCAAAGCCAGGATTAGAATTAAATACAGGCTTAGAAATAACAGAGAGATGGACTGGACAAACGCACGATTTGAAACAATCAGGGAAAGATATCCCAAACAGTAACTTTTACTAATACTCATGAAAATGCGAGAGAGACTTCACGTGTCCATCGCAGATATCAACTATGGAGGAAGGCAGGTTACAGGACCCAGGGTTTACAGAACCAGGAAACAAAACTAGGAACCAGAAATAGGAACCAGAAGTAGGAACCAGAAGTAGGAACCAGAACTACGAAACACAACTAGGAAACAGAAATTTGAAAGAGAACAACGTACAAAGGAACTAAATCCAAACAAAGACCCAAGAGATCAGGAACCCAGGTGAGGGTTTCTAATGACAACAAACAGGAGGCTGTGCTACAAATATGGGTGAGGGGGCATTTGGTCTTAATGCCCCGAAAGGACTTGACAATTAGAAATTATTAGCTAAGAAGCTGCCACTGGCTCACTGGTCCATGCTATAGGTGAAGCCTGCAGGAGTTAGCGCCCATAACAAGTGCCAGTTGAATGTTGACTGTATGTAATCGCAAGGAAAACGTAAATGTGACAAAAGTAAATGGGACAAAATAAGGAACAGTAAAAGCAGCACCCATTTGAAGGGGGTCATTTGAGGCTTTGTATCTCCAAGTGTTGGCAGTGTTGCCCTGCTTAGACAAGGCTCTTTATACTAATGGCAATAGTGCATTGTGGGTAGTTCCCAAGATCCACTATATTGCCAAGAGTATGTGAACACCCCTACTAATTATAGAGTCCTGGGGTTATAGCCACACCCATTGTTCACAGGTGCATAACGTTGCCATGAAATCTCCAATCGTTAGCAGGTGACAATGGGGCATATTGATGAGCTCAGTGACTTTAAATATGTCACTGTCACAGGACGCCACAAGTCTGTTTGGGAAATGTCTGCCCCACTAGATCTGCCCCGGTCAACTGTAAGTGCTATAATAGCAAAGTGGATGGGTCTGAGAGCAACAGCAGCTGTGAGGGCTGTGTGAAGACTGGCTAGCAACAAATGCTTCTGGTCAGTTGAATAGTTTAATTTATGAATTGTACGATATTATTATGACGTGTTTCTTTGACAGGCGGCCAGTAATGCATCAGCGACAATTACTTCTAAGACTACAATTGTCTGGACAGTCTTTGCTGGCAGAAAACAAAACAAAGAGCCCTGTTTGGTCGAGCACTTTCTTATAACTCACTTCCTGCATGACATGATGTCACTTCCAGCATCACTGAGAGGACTGCAGTTGCCGAAAGGCTGTATGGGTCTCTGATTACCAGTGTGTGTGTGTGTGTGTGTGTGTGTGTGTATGTTTGTTTGTGTGTGTGTGTTTGTTCGTTTGTGTGTGTGTGTGTGTCAGCGGACAGCCAGCAGCCTCTCTCTCTTTGCGTGGGTATTAATAGAGACACACATCATATAGAAAGGCCTCGGGCTGGAACCCACCCATAGGCACTGATCTAGGATCAACTGGCCCTCTTTAAGTCAGAATTTAAACCAAAAAAGAGGCAAACCAAAACTGACCTAAGACCATCATTCACTTGGAGAAGCTATGTCCCAGTGCACCTGAACCAACTCACAGGATACATCTAAACTAACTCACAGGATACATCTAAACAAACTCACAGGATACATCTAAACTAACTCACAGGATACATCTAAACTAACTCACAGGATACATCTATATTAACTCACAGGATACATCTATATTAACTCACAGGATACATCTAAACTAACTCACAGGATAAATCTAAACTAACTCACAGGATACATCTATATTAACTCACAGGATACATCTATATTAACTCACAGGATACATCTAAACTAACACAGAGGATACATCTAAACTAACTCACAGGATACATCTATATTAACTCACAGGATACATCTAAACTAACTCACAGGATATATCTAAACTAACACACAGGATACATCTATATTAACTCACAGGATACATCTATATTAACTCACAGGATACATCTAAACTAATTCACAGGATACATCTAAACTAATTCACAGGATACATCTAAACTAACTCACAGGATACATCTATATTAACTCACAGGATACATCTATATTAACTCACAGGATACATCTAAACTAACTCACAGGATATATCTAAACTAACACACAGGATACATCTATATTAACTCACAGGATACATCTATATTAACTCACAGGATACATCTAAACTAATTCACAGGATACATCTAAACTAACTCACAGGATACATCTATATTAACTCACAGGATACATCTAAACTAACACAGAGGATAAATCTAAACTAACTCACAGGATACATCTATATTAACTCACAGGATACATCTAAACTAACTCACAGGATACATCTAAACTAACTCACAGGATACATCTAAACTAATTCACAGGATACATCTAAACTAACTCACAGGATACATCTATATTAACTCACAGGATACATCTATATTAACTCACAGGATACATCTAAACTAACTCACAGGATACATCTAAACTAACTCACAGGATACATCTATATTAACTCACAGGATACATCTATATTAACTCACAGGATACATCTAAACTAATTCACAGGATACATCTAAACTAACTCACAGGATACATCTATATTAACTCACAGGATACATCTATATTAACTCACAGGATACATCTAAACTAACTCACAGGATACATCTAAACTAACTCACAGGATACATCTATATTAACTCACAGGATACATCTAAACTAACTTACAGGATACATCTAAACTAATTCACTCACAGTTGTGAATATATTTGGTCAACTTCACATTTAGGACACTATGTTGCTGCCTCTAAGCCTTCCATCCATCCATTAATAATGATTCTTAGTCTTTGTGGTTCATCTGTAGTGTCTCATTTAGGACGTACAGTAGTAGAAACACATTGATGAATTCAAACAGAAAGTGACGTTTCCCCAGTACACCCCCCCATGGGTCTTACCGTGGGGGTCTTGCTAGCTAGTAACCAACCTCTCACTGTTTTTCTGGCCTGGCTATAGTCGCGACTTGGCCTAAGGTCTGGCCAATGACCGCTGGCTTTTTAAATTATTGAGTGAGTGACCTCAATAGGCTGGTGAAAAGCCACACCACACATCGCTCCAGAGAATCTGCAAATATTCTAAATATACACAACACACACTGGAAGATACCGACAAACAGTCAGTGAGGAAACATAGCACTTATTCGGTTCGAGCGAAAAAACTGTGTTTTTATAAATTGTTCGCCAGATTCCTGCCATAGTCCGAATATGGGGATATGAAAAGGGGTGTGAAATAATGTGAGAATAAAACCAACTGGCATCAATAAGTGCAGATAAGATTATAGTTTCATATGAACGCCATATAAGGGGGTCGTTCAAATATCTGTTTCCAAGACAACCTCCCAATCACAGACCACATTTGAAAACTACCCCAACTAACCGAAAGAGACGGTTAAAACTGTTTACACAGTGAACTGTACACGGAGGAATTTAACTGTACACTTTCATCTTCCTCTCTCATCTCTCTCCCTCCCGCTCACTCGCATTCACACAGCTTTGGCAGCTTCCCCTGAACCATACGGCGTTTTGTATTCTCCATAATCCCCTGTCAAGAGCATTTAGGCTGGGAAACAATAGCACTACATCCAACAGCAAGACCCTTCACTCGCAGCTTGGCAGGTCGGAGGAGGAGCAGCAGGTTTCCCCGCTCGCGCACACACACACGCACACGCACGCACACACACGTGCGCACACACGCAAAAACAGACGCACTCGCCGCGATGAGGTGCGCGTTACTCACACAGTCTTCCTGGCTTTCTTGAAAGAGTTGTGGTGCAGTTTTCAAGGACACGCATCTGCTGTCTCTCCCTCTCTCTCTCCCTCTCAACCCCTCTCTCTCTCTCCCCCTCGCTCTCGTCCCTCGTCTTCGTCGCTGCAGCCACAACAATTGAGTGTGGCGTTCTCTTTCTCTCTCTCTCTGTCTCGTTCCTTCCTCTCCGTCCTCCGGACCGGCGGCTGAGCGTATCTCTGCACTGCCAAACGGGACGTCTCTCTTGGCGAGTGTGGCTCGTGAGAGCGGAGGAGCGAGTGAAGGAAGAAGAGGGAGGGGGAAACGGAGAGAAAAGGAGTGCTGGATGAAGTGACCGGCTCTTTCCCCTGTCAGTGCACTTGTATAGACACACACACACAGACACACACACGCGCTTTACAGCACAGGCTCCTATTGCTAGTCTGCAGAAACCGGCCTGCTTTACTGAAAAGCAGCAGCATCGCATTTCAGCGAGGAGAGGGTGAGAGAGGACCGCCGGTCCCGTGGAGGAAGTCCCAGCCTGCTCAGCGCTCCTCTGTCCCCAACGCCCAGCTGTCTCACGTGAAAAATATGCCCCCCCCCCGCCCGCCCGCCGCCGAATTGAGAAAAGACCTTCGATAAACAAAGAATCAGACAAATGTCTATTTACGGGGGCCGGGGATTTCTGCCGACGTCGGCCGCCGCTGCCTTCACCACATCAGCAGGGCGTGTGCAGGCAACCGTGTTTCCCTGTTGGCCAACGCACACCGGGGAGAGAGCGATGGAGGGGCAGGACGGGACAGAGATGGGACGGACGGATAGATGGATGGAGGGGAGGAGGATAAGTAAATAGAGGACCGTATAAACATAGTCCGGACCAGCGTTCTCGACACTTTTCCTGAACTGACCCGTGAAGCATCCCCTTGAGTACGTTTCACCAGTGAGCCGCCGCTCTCAGGAGTCCTCCGAGCTACAGGCGAAGTGCCCCGGGGGGTTTCTAGAACCCAGCTCCAACCCAGCGTCATATCAGACAGGTCGGTCAGGCCCAATCAGTGTGTCACTAAATACGAAAGGTCTGAAGTGGTTTTAGCTGAAACGACATGTTGTTATAAATACAGATATCACGAATCTCCTCTTGTTCGTTGATATTAATAGTCGCACAGTCGAGTTTAGATATGTGTTGTTTTATTACCCGAGTCCATCTGTGTCGCTTTAACAACTGGACCTGAGGTATAGGACAGGCAGAAACCGGGCAGAAACCGGCAGAAACCGGGCAGAAACCAGGAAGATCCAGACCCATGGCAAAACCAGCTCGGCTTGGTTCAGCGTTCATGCCAAAGGGAGATCTTTACAACCAGGCCACTGACCGAATGCTAATGTGACTTCTTTTTCTAATCTAAAGGAAGACAGTTTTCTGCCAAGAGCGACCTAGGTATTTCAGTGTATAGGATGTACAGTAGCCAGATCAGTTCTAGAGTTACCCCATGACTTTCAGGTGCAGGTGACTTTTTTCATTCACGTTTTTCAGCCAATCGTTGATTTCGACATAAATTCACGCATCTGGGAAAAAAGGGAAGCTGCTGTAGGCCCATGGTAAAAATAAACTCGAAGAACTAGGCTTTTGCTGTTTCGATAAATGTGCCCATTAAATCCTGTCTGGGATTTAGGACAGTGTGGAACAGTCTGAAACATACCGGCATAGCTATATACCACTTCCGGGATTGGATTTGGGTAATAACAGAGGACTTGCCTTTGTAAAACCATTAAGGCTTTGTGCGCAGGCAGATTAATTAATTCTACCTCCCCTTTAAGGTCGTGCTTGTGAGTGTGTGTGTGTGTGTGTGTATTTGTTTTTTTTAGGTGTTAAGTTCTTCCCCTTTGAGTGAACAGCGTGGTAAGAACCAGAACGGCGTGGGTCACACTCCAGAACCTGCTGGGTTGTTTGGGTGAAACCGCTCGGGTGAAAGGGAAAATATTCAATGTATACGTTTGAAAAATTGCCTAAAATGGGGCACCAGGTACGTGAGAGAGAGAGAGAGAGAGGGTCTTGTACCAATACTAATGTAGTCCGCTTTACCACAAAGCCAGCATGGGGGGAAAGGTGAAGTGTACCAAACAAACCCATGTATTGGGAAGTGGCCTTTGAATAATAACTCTCTAAAGAATATGTGAGCAAGCATTGGATGTACGTCCACCTCGTAGCCGTCCAAGGAGACCTTCCAGATGCTGAAGAAAGCCGCCACAAAATACCAGAAGGAAGATCCCAGAGGCTGGCGAGGAACACCCAAGAGTGTTCGGTTTGTTCCGTAAAAATAAAAGGCTGACACATATTATGGTTAACGAATTCACCAGCAATATATTTTCATAATCTCTCTGTCACGTATTTATGTATTCAGAATTACTGTTAACACTCAGAAATCAGTGAAAACACACACACACACGTTCAGAGCCAGTAAGCTTGTAGAGACAAAATGAGCCTCTGTACGTCTTGACTGTAGCAGTGCCACCAGTGGATTATAAACTGGATGTCTTCATTAGAGGCATCTCTCACACACACTCAGACACACACGCACGCACGCACGCACCCACGCACGCACACACACACACGCACACACACACACACACACAGTGCGTACAATCCTATCCAAGACACATCATGTTACCTGATGCTGTCTAGCCATGGCTCTCTGCGAGCCCTGCAGGATATCACTGCATGCTGGACCTACCGGGCTCATTGTGTGAATAATTTATTCTTGGTGCTTGTGCAATAAAGCACACAGACACACACACACGCACAAACACACACAGACACACACAGACACACACTCACACACACACACACACACACTCACTCACTCACACATGCACACACACACACACACACACACACACACACACACACACACACACACACACACACACACACACACACACACACACACACACACACACACACACACACACACACTCACTCACTCACTCACTCACTCACTCACTAATTCAATCACACACACACACGCACACACACACACACACACACACACGCACACACACACAGACACACACAAGCCCACATGGGTCTAACGAAGGGGACAAGCAGCTAATCAATCCAGAAGTCCAGGACCAGAGCGAAGCCACGATTTGGCCACATTGCAATGCATTAATAAAGAAGCTGCCATTGATTCCCTATGTAAATGCAGACATCAGCAGTAGCTTATCGCAGATGAGATCCATTAGAATAGTTTTTGAGACGGAGGAGCGCTGTAATGTGTGTGTGTGTGTGTGTGTGTGTGTGTGTGTGTGTGTGTGTGTGTGTGTGTGTGTGTGTGTGTGTGTGTGTGTGTGTGCGTGTGCGTGTGTCTGTGTGTGTGAGTGAGAACTTTGTCCAATTTACAGTAATGCAGAGAGTTTGGTGAGTACATTTTGGTAAAATCTGAAATATGGTCATTCATTTAAAGCATGAAGATGGTTATATCAAAAGATGTTTTGTTGCTACTTTTGATCTTGTTTACATTTGGTCCCTGTCTTTTATAAATCCCTAGAATTACAATAAAGTTATCTTCCTTCAAATTATTTTATTTTCTGTGATGAAATTGACTGATTGGTCTTCTTACAGGGGGTGGACAGATCTGTAAAATATCCAATGTCCTTTTTGGACAAGAGAAGAGTACATTCTGAGAACTATTTATTAATATATAGTATATAGTTACATATAGTAAATAGTTCTCTTCGCTAGAGAAATTACAATTTGAAGTCACATATACATGTTAACTTGTATCATGTACCATTTCAAAGTATTCAAATATTTTTCTTAAAACTGCGAAATTGTGGAGAGAAACAACACTGTTCTCTGTATCATGTCACTATACTGAATGTTTTGTGACATGCGAGGACGTGGACAGGATTTGAAAACTATCGCAATAAAACCAGCAGCATCTACTGAAAGCCAAACACGTACTCCTCAAACTTCTCTGAGCGCCAGTGAAGTTAGATCCGTGTTCTAGAACTTCCCGGCACCATTACACTTTGTTCTAATGGCACAGTGGCGTGCAGATTCGGTGTCAGTCCTTCCTCAGTAACCCACCGCCCAACAACAACCCTGCTTCTAATTTACCCCCTAACGATCAATCTCACACGGGCAAAGTTAGAGGACTGGAGGACTTGCACGCAACAGGATACACACACACACGCACTTTAGTGCTGACGAGGGGGAAAAGCTGCTCATATCTGTGGCATGGCGCGTCTCTAGCTCTGACTTGTGCAGGACTGGGGACTGGGCGGGAGGAGGGGGGGGTGGGGGTAATGTCACAGAGTCAGAGAGGTCGCCCAGGTTAGAGCTCCAGGGAATGAAACGCACCAGGGACCAGAGAGAGAGGGAGATGGGGAACGGAGAAAATGAGTGAGGGAACGGTAGAGAAAGACGGAGAGGGAAGAAAGGAGAGAGAGATTGAACGACGTGTGCACCGTTCTGCGTCTTGCATAATAAATAGTTGTATTTATTCATTTCACTCTCCTTATTAACCATCTTTCGGCGCTTCTCTCCCCTTAGCTGCCGTGTAACTTTCTCATCCACTCTTTCATTCTCTCGGTCGTGTGCTTCCTCCCTTTTTTCCATCGTTCTCAGATCTACCTGCTCTGTCCTCCAGAGGAAGAGAGACGGACGGAGGAGAGACAGAGATGTTTGGCGCTACTGGCTGACTGAAGTCCGTACTAGAGGACAAATATAGAAACTATAATTTTCGATCCACAGGGGCTTGTAGAGAGGAGACAGGTTAACACTTCACTCGTCTCTTCCTCAAGTGTCCCGGTCCGTGTCCCAAACCGCGCCTACACCCCTCGATTAACATGCACACACACTATTTTCTGCCCTCAATCGCCTTGTCGCTGTTCAGTGTCATGGCGACCGAGTGTGCTTTGTTTACCGTACGCAGTAATGATATTGCCCCCGGGATCGCCGTGGCGATTTATTTATGCCTCCGAACTGATAACGAAGTTGCGTGAAATATATTTCCACGACCTAAGCCATGAATCTTAATCCCTCGAGATCACGTTGATTGAATGTATGCCTAATTTATTAGACTTAATACTAATTGGATCCTTGCTTTATTTATCAGGTAAATCACCCCGTAAGCGGAGCCTAAATTAACGGAGAGTCCAGTAACCCGTTCCCGCCGCTCAAACCAGGCGAGACAGAGTGTTGTGCTGTTTATTCTAAAGGATGGCGTGTCTCGTTTCAGCCTTCAGAAGGAAATTAAAACTGCTGGGCTGATATTGATGAGCAGAACCGGTGATAATGAGGCCGAACACTGTTATAGATACATGCGGTGCCGGGGGCAAATTAAGGGGCAAATGGGCAATCGTTGCTCAAAGTGGTAGATGGCGAACACACCGCGGAGAATACTACGATTAAGAGATGTTCTAAGGCACGACACACTGCGGAGTGCCTGGTCACGGCACCAAGTCGAGGTATAATATTGTCTTTACACCACACACACCCAAACGCTGTGTTGCTATTATGAACACTGAAAAGTCATATGATGTCATACCCATTGTATACGATTTGAAATGCCACGTTCATCAGCCAATCAGCGTTTTGGATTTTAACGAACCATTTCATAATTGGCTGTGTGTGAAACGCTGCTCGCTATTCACGCTAGCCGTGGGCACCCAAGTGGTAGCTGTGAAGGGTTAAGAACGAATTAAACGCAATTTCATCAAACCTGTTTATGTTTATTTACAGGCTTGAGTGCCGGGGAAGCGTTTGGTAGGACGGCGTAGAAATACAGCGTGTAGAACTGACCTCTGTCAGAAGAATGGGACGCGACGCCATGTCTGTCCGTGAAATTTGAGAGTGCCCTCTCGGCAGTGGCCCTCGCTTTGCATCGTCCATCACGTCACCCAGGACCTCATTTCAGCACCATGGACAATTCTACCTGAAAACACTGACAAGCTCTGGCCTGGATCTGACGCCTGACACACACAAACACGTCCACCTAGAAAAGTCAGTGTTGTGTAACGTTTTTACGTTTAAATGTCCGATAGCCTGATAACTACAAAACTGTTTATTTGTGTAATGTGTTTCTACGTCAATGCAGATTTCCCCACACACACAGACGCACAGAGGTGTGTGTTCAGTCCATTTCCATTGACACACTCCTGTGGCTATTAAACGGCTAGGAACCTGGAAGTCACACTGTCCTCTGCACCACGGCATTAGCCAACGTCTGCCTTTGCATTATTTCAAGTGCACCAAATCATTGTTACAGTACACGACGGCTATCGATTAAGAACAACAAGCGCGTCAATGTGTCGCAATTCGCCTTTGAGGTCGGACGCCGCTCCGTCAGTCGCGGCCCCGCGTCGTCGGGAATAGCTATTGAGGTTTTCCATTTAGGGAAAGCTTGTTTCACTTGCGGCTGTGAAGGACCGTGCCGGTCGGCGCGGGACCATCCATCTCCGTATCAGGATGGTGACACCTTTAAATGCTATTGACATGCGCCGGGCATTAACATGCAGACCGTACGGCGCGTTTGATTCGATTAGTTAATTGTAGCCTGCGCACCCTTTTTCTCCGTCGCCCCGCGCGACTCCGCAGGGCAACGGCGCTCTGAACGATGAACCTGCGAGCTCACGCGGAACGAGACGGCGACGGCGTTCCGTCCGCTCGTTCGATCGTCAACGGGCCTGGTTTGACTTCATTAACTACAGAGCGGGTGTTGAGTCTGTGTGCGTATATTTGGAGGGACGGAATTACGTGAATTGCTCGCTATTGTCTGTGTTGCTTTTTCTGTTTGGTTGTGTTTGGCACATAGGACTGTATGGTGATATGGAATTCAAATTATGGCAATGGACTTCTCTTTTCTAGATCATGATGTGACCGAAGGATGCTCGTGGGAGACTAGACAATCAGACAAAGGCATGTAGGTGACAGGGGGACCTTTTTTATTCCGATCGCTTACACAGACACACACACAGATACACAAACATTAGGAGAGAGAAATAAAGACATAACGAGAGAGAGAGAGAGAGAGAGAAATGGAAAGAAAGTCAGAGAGAGAGAGAGAGAGAGAGAGAGGGGGGGGGAATGAAAAGAAAGTCAGAGGGAGAGAGAGAGAGAGAGAGGAAAGCAATGAGAAGCAGGAAGGGAGGCCAGTGTATGGAGTGTACTGTATCTTTGCTGCCACCTAATGTATATTACACACAACCGGGTCTTCCACCATTTCATCCCGGGGTTGTGGAATTCAGAGACACACGACTGTGGCGAAACAGGGACTCCTGCTCGTGAGAGAGTCAAGCAGGGTTTTCGGCGTCACACGAGACGTCTGTGATATGCTAATTTAATCATCCTGTCTGCCGGCCCTTCCACCTATCAATCTAATCACTTAATCAGGATTCGCGAGGGGAACGCCGAGCCCGAGTCGCCGAGCCGGAGTCATCCGTGTACAAATACCACAGCAGCCCCTTTCATCTGACACACACAGCCCCCCCACACACACACACGCACGCACGCACACACACACTCCACCCCCGCCACCCCTTTTAATTTTAGTGATGGTTCACTTTAATTATTCCGAAAATTGAATCAAATGTAATCACCCGGATTAATGCAACCTGCAAGATAATTCAACGTTGCACGAAAGCAAATCTATAAATCTCCAAAAGCGGCACGCGGCGCGCATGCTCCGGACGGCACCGGCCAGACGATTAGGGCCGGGCAACATGCTAACTTAATTTAGCCTGCTCTGTAGTATGGCGTAGGCCTAGTTACTAACACATAATCTTATGTTAAACAGACGTAATATATATTTGGATATATACAGTATATATAAATATATATGTAAATATATATTGTATGTATATATTTATGCACATACTCATTCTAGGGTGTTTCTTTGATTTTTACAATTTTTCACATTGTACAAATAATCGTGAAGACATAAAAATATAACACATATGGATTCATGTAACCCAACAACTCTAAATAAATGTCATATAGACGGTTCAAAGCAGCCACGTTTACTTTGACAACAGCCTCTTCACATTCGCTCGATGGCCTTTGTGAGGCGGTCACCGGCAATGCGTGGTACTGGACAGGTGTGCTTTGGTAAACGTTTAATTTCACACATTTATTTCCGTTAAGGCGGGTCTGCAGAAGGTGAGAGGGTTGAGTGGTCATACAAAAGACCATCGTTATTTACATCAAAAGGTCAGTCTATCTGTGATGTCACAGGAAAGGGAGGTAACTCAATTGCGCGGGATGAAATCAGCAATTTGCTGCACTCAGATTGCTGTCCAAATAACAGACTCAAACTATCTACTCTCAGCTTTCAAGTGTTCAGAGAAGACTGAAAAGTGAATCAGGCCATCATGGTTGAATTGCGGCAAAGAAACCCACACTGGAGGACACTAATACGTATGAGGTGCAAGGAAATGTCTTGCCTCACTGGCCAAAAAACATAAAAAATGGCATTTGATTGGTAGAAATCATTCTTTTGGTTCATATTTGAGATTTTTGATTCCGACCACTTTGTCTCTGTGAGACGCAGAGTGAGCAAAATGCATGACGTGTGATTTTCACAGTGAAGAATGAAGGAGGAGGCGTGATGGTGTGGGTGTGCTTTGCTGGTGAAACTCTCCGTGATTTATTTAGAATTCAAAGATAACTCAACCAGCTTGGCTACCACAGCATCTTGCAGCATCAAGTCGTCCCATTTCGGTTGCACGTAGTTGGAGAGCCATTTGTTTTTGCAAATGGACACTGACCCAAACTCACTTTCAGGCTGTTTAAGGGCAATTTGACCGCGATAGGGTGCTGCATCAGATAACCTGACATACACAATCACCCACAGTGAAGACAAGCAGCCAACGGATAAATACAGTATGTGGGAATGATCGAAGATTCCTTGTGGAACTCTGTTTGGCCACACAGTTCTAAATGAGAGCCTGCTATGCCGTTTACCATGTTAGACAACATACCATTTGCAGTCACTGCTACAGTCTGTGTGCCCTACGTTAACATGACATAAAATGTCCCCAGTCATGACCAAAGTGTGGGTTTAACTAACTCTCATTCCAGGCACCATGGGAGTCTGCCAACCATTGCTAATTATTAAGATAATAAACCCGGTTACTCACTCAATTGGATGGTGTCAACTCTGAGTACTGGTACTGGACTGTGGAGAGAGGAGAGGAGGAGGTGTCACCTCTGAGTACTGGTACTGGACTGTGGAGAGAGGAGAGGAGGAGGTGTCACCTCTGAGTACTGATACTGGACTGTGGAGAGAGGAGGAGGTGTCACCTCTGAGTACTGGTACTGGGCTCTGGAAAGAGGAGAGGAGGAGGTGTCATCTTTGAGTACTGGTACTGGACTGTGGAGAGAGGAGAGGAGGAGGTGTCACCTCTGAGTACTGGTACTGGGCTGTGGAGAGAGGAGAGGAGGAGGTGTCACCTCTGAGTACTGGTACTGGGCTGTGGAGAGAGGAGGAGGTGTCACCTCCGAGTACTGGTACTGGGCTGTGGAGAGAGGAGGAGGTGTCACCTCTGACTACTGGTACTGGACTGTGGAGAGAGGAGGAGGTGTCACCTCTGAGTACTGGTACTGGGTTGTGGAGAGAGGAGAGGAGGAGGTGATCTGAGGTCGGTCGCTGTTTCTTCTGTCGCTTGAGTGTGAGCCAGTTGTTTCAGTCATATCTCCATATCTGAGAGGGCTTTGTATTGGGGGCTTTAAACAATATGCAGAGGTTTGGGTTTGGGTTTGGGAGAGTCTGTAGGTGCTTTCTGGTGCAGGCATGTGGTCTGGCAGACACCATAAATAGGTAACTATTTTTAACCAGTGACAAATGAGAGGTGAACAAGTAATCTTGTTAGACTACGACAGAGAAGCGACCCGCGCTCCTCGTGTCCTCTCTCTTGCTCCCATTTCGGTCTCTTTTTCTCTATTTCTTTTAACACTTTATTTCTATATTGCTCTCTCGACGTCTCACGTACTCTGTGACCGACATGATCTACGAATGAATAAAGATATTTTAAAAACATTTATGGACATTTGGAGTGGCATTGCTCTATAGTGGACTTCTTTGTCAGTCAGGTGAAAGTTTGTCAAGTTTACAGTGATAACATGGGCGCCAGACAGGGTCCAAAGGGGCATTGAAAAGCAGAAGCAGTAGCACTGGCTGATCTAAACAGATTAAAACACAGGATTTGCACCGATTACCCAGGACAACTACAACGGCGACCCTACCCAGGGTTTCCAGACGTTTTGGTTATTTAAATGACAAGCAGTGCCAGAGACAATACAGACCCAATGACGCCTAACCAAACACGTCTCTCGCAGAGCAAATACATTGCAACGATCTGCAACTCAGATTGTTTTAAATGGATCTGCAAATATATGAACTTATTTTGTGTATATGTCGCATTATTGAGACTCATATCCATTGAGACAAACAGACCGCAAACCTGATATTTAAAAAAAGGGCTTAATTATAAGGCCTTTAATAGACACATTTTAAAAAACATCTATATAAAGTTGTTCAGTTACTAGTCACCCTTCATGCAATTTCACCTTGATATGAAAGTCATTGACAATAAAATAGGGAATATAGAATTATGTTACTAGAGCACAATCACATTAACACCGATATGATATTACACTGAATGAAAGTCATGTTTATTTGATAATTCAACAGCTATAGCAGAGATTTTTATTTAAATTTCATGCAAATTATTTAGGATATACATATTGTTAAATATCTTTGCAAATCATGCACTTTTATTTAAACAATACAATTCTGATGATAATAAATATGCAATATAAAATTGATAATGAACTTATCAGAATGTTAAATAGTCTTAATTGGCATAGGTATTTTGTTATGTTAGTGTTCACAAAAAAAGGAGAAAATAAATGTTGTGGCATTAGGAAACACACGTATAGCAATGATATAGTCCACGGATTGTGGATGTGTGAGTGTCTCCCACAGGTTTGGTGGGTGATTTATGTTTCTGTGTTTCATATTCATACCTAATCTCATGGACCATAAATTAATAACAAAGGGTTATTTCACCCGGGTGCAGAGCACAAGTCAAGCGTCTGTTTGTGACATGCTGATGATTCATATAGGAGATAGAAGAAAAAAGTTCCCGAAATATCCTGATTGAAATATTTTATTTTCATCATGTGCGAGGTGATTTTGGAGAAGTGTTAGATGTTCAGATGCTGCATGGGGCCACTTCATTCTTTATATGCAATTACATTATTAAACACACATTTCTGCACATATAAGACATTTCATTTTGGTAAAGCTGGCATGCACAAGTGTTCACACTTGCACGAACACACACACACGCACGCGCACACGCACACGCACGCACGCAGACACATCGGACACTCGCACACACACACACACACACACACACACACACACACACACACACACACACACACACATCCAGAGTGTTCCGTATCCTTGACAGCAGGCGCGTGCGCGAGTCCCTTACATCACGTTTTTATGGCCGTGACGTCATGTCACCCCGTGCTGTGATGTAGTAAATTGCGTCAGATATCTTCTACTTTCAATTAAGGTGCACGGTCAAACAATTAAAAAAGCATTTGAGATTACTCATCTTCATTTCATTTAGTCAATAGTGATTGATTTTTTTATTTTATTAACAGTAAACCTTAGGCTATATTCATATATATTTATCTACTTCAGAAATTGAGTTATTATGTTTTGACTCTCCCCAAAACCGACCGAAATAAACGTCTGTATATATATATGAATGTATTTATAATACATTTGCTTCTTGTTAATTGCTTTTCGTTTAGTACACTTCGGAGCATTTGATTGGTGCTTTTCCGTCCGTTTCTTCACTGTAGTGAGGAGCTGTCCATGGTTCCCATTGCCTTCCTCGGTTTATAATGCATATATGTTTGGTGATCTGGAGGTTTTAACCAAAGTGAACGTTACGCGTATACGATAAGCACTAGACTCCTTATTATAAACGACAAACTATTTCACCATTTCAATTCTATTGATTTCATTTATTAATTCATCTTTTTGTGTTCGTGCGCGTTTCTTACCGGGACGCTGGAAAGGAGCTCATACCGTGTGGACAGCACCGCGTGTATCCCAAATAACGGAGGCATTTGAGATACATGCCGTTATTTGGGATACATGCCGTATAACGGAGGTATGCGGAGTGGGACACGGGTGCAAAGGTGTTGAATATCTCCGTCTCTCTCAGTCCTCAGTAACATAATATAGTGCTGAATCCCACGACTTGGGATCGGGTCAGATTGCCTCGCATTTGGAAATTAATTGATGCGCTCCCACCGTTGAGCCCGTACGGAAACCTGACCTGCAGTTAGACTGCCTTACATTAGGAAAGAGAGCGGGCCATCTGAAAGCATAGAAGACCTTAGATTCACGAGTCCTGCTGGGCGATTCATGCTGTTGTTCTATTCTCCGTATTGATTTGGGATCTGCACACATTTGTGTTCTGAAGTTTCCGGACATGATTAAAGATAAACAGGGAATAAAGTGATTAGCGTAATTGACAAATACTTTCTTAAGGGATTTGCTTGGCTGGAAGATCTACCAGGAGCTATAGGCAAAATGGCTTTGAAAATAAAGTGAACAAATTCCAGATTTTTTTCTCATCTCGTCCACTCATCTCACTTGTAAAAAAACAGATCCCGTTGTATAAACCTTCTGACTGTGTGTTGTCTATATTTTGAGGGTTTTAGGATTGTGTGTGTGTGTGACAAGGCCAGCAATGTTCCCCAGTCACCCATGAGAACACGGGAGCCCTGATGCCGAGTCATTATCTGTGTCTCTGCACACTAAAACAGATGAGGCCTGGAATCAAGACAAGCCTGGGACTCGCCTGGTTTCTGTCCCCCAGTGTGGGCGAATTCACCGGCATACCTTTAGCTTTAGCCAGAACATCTGAATATAATATACCTCTTAGATGTAAGTACACACACATATGTAAACACGATACACAAACACACACACACACACACACACACACACACACACACACTCTCTAATTTCTAATTTATGTCCAGCTCCACAAAAACAAGAATGGATGGGAAGTGACAAGCTATCAGCAGAATCTGAATTCATAATTGACATGAGGCATAATTTAATATGATTATGCTCAAGATGGACAGAAGGAGACGGACAGGAGGAGGACAGGAGGAGAACAGGAGGAGGACAGGAGGAGAACAGGAGGAGAACAGGAGGAGAACGGGAGGAGAACAGGAGGAGGACAGGAGGAGAACAGGAGGAGAACAGGAGGAGGACAGGAGGAGAACAGGAGGAGAACAGGAGGAGGACAGGAGGAGAACAGGAGGAGAACAGGAGGAGAACAGGAGGAGAACAGTAGGAGGACAGGAGGAGAACAGGAGGAGGACAGGAGGAGAACAGGAGGAGAACAGGAGGAGAACAGGAGGAGAACAGTAGGAGGACAGGAGGAGGACAGAAGGAGAACAGGAGGAGGACAGGAGGAGAACAGGAGGAGGACAGGAGGAGAACAGGAGGAGAACAGGAGGAGGACAGAAGGAGAACAGGAGGAGAACAGGAGGAGAACAGGAGGAGAACAGTAGGAGGACAGGAGGAGGACAGAAGGAGAACAGGAGGAGGACAGGAGGAGAACAGGAGGAGGACAGGAGGAGAACAGGAGGAGAACAGGAGGAGAACAGGAGGAGGACAGGAGGAGAACAGGAGGAGGACAGGAGGAGAACAGGAGGAGGACAGGAGGAGAACAGGAGGAGAACAGGAGGAGCCCGATTGAACCGCTTAGATAAAACAACTGAGACAATCACTCATGCTCTGGCAGGTCCCATTGGAAACAGAACTGTAGTGATAGGTGACAATAAATGGAGAATGTTTAAATGTGGCCCATTAGTGTGAAGAGGGGCCCAACATACTGAGAAATGGAACGCGGCCCTAGTAAAAAATGAATTCAAATGAGAAGTGGAACGCGGCCCAGCAGCGACGGATTCATCTTGAGCCGTTAGTCACATTCCATGTACGTGTTTGTAGAGCTACGCGTGACGCTTTGCGTGTACCGGTGTGTTCTCAGCACTTATGGCGGCCTGGTTCGCAATGTTCTTAGCTGTGGGGGTTTTGTGTTGTCATATTCCCAGAAGGGGCAAGCGGAATTCAATCAATGGAGACAATCGTCGTGTAATTAAAACGCTGCTTCTAATTTCACTCCGTCTTGAAAACCGGAATAACACCCGTCCTCCGCCAAACACTGTTTACTTAAAACAGAATCACGTCAACACATTCCTACAGGGTTCACTTCGGTGCCTGGTGACCAGATATGTAACTCTTAAATACTTCCATTAAGCTCACTGCACAAACACAGAGACGTGTGTGTGGCTGGGTTAGAGTGTGTGTGTGTGTGTGTGTGTGTGTGTGTGTGTGTACCTGCATGCGTGAGCGTATACTCGCGTGCGTTTGTTTGTATCATCGCAGCCCATGCATACATTAGCCGGAGAATAATTTGTAGACAATTAGTGGTAACAGAGCAGAGTGCAGAGAGCCGTTGATTAGCATGTTAAACAGGACGACCATGCTGGGGAACACCAGACCCTTTGAAACAGACATAAATACCGCCGCTTACACTCGGCCGGGATATTTTCCCCGTCGCACGTTTTTCCCTTTGCTTTTTCGGTCCGTTAATATTCATGCTCGGGGATGATGAATATGGATGTGGTTTCGGGTTCGCACAATCAAGAACAAGCGCGGAGTGTCGGGAGGAAGACGGGGAGGGATTGTTTCTCTTTAAGGGAATGGCCGTGTTTAAACTTTAGGTTTTAGTTTCCTCCGTCTGTTGTGATTCTACATTCACGTGAGAATCATTTGTCTCGGTTTCTGTGACCGCTCCACGGGAACCGAATATCACAGAGGACCCACTGCCACGTGTTTCAAAAATACTCTAATACACCCCGGTGGAAAATAACGACTTCCAGATGTGAATACTAATTTAATCAGAGCCGCAAATGTAACGCTTTGCAATTTTGTTTTAAGACTTTAAAATGTGTTCTGTATCAAATGCTGTTAACGTGTGACCCACGTGCATTAGGTCAACAGTGGAGCGTAGATGTGATGGATAAAGGAGTGACGAGGAGTAGGAGGAGAAGATGCAGTGAGGAAGGAGGCGAGACAGATGTTTTTCTGGGTGTTGTCCAGCAGGGGTGACCGCTCCCACCAGAAGCGGTATATGTAGCTTATATTATAGACTATTGACTACAACATGTCACCCTATGACCAACCTCTATCCAGTCACACCCTCAGTTAAGAAGTCCCATCTTCCTCTCTCTCTATCGCTCCACCTCTTTCTCCCTCTTTTCTTCTTCCTCTCTCTAGCGCTCTACCTCTTTCTCCTTTTCTTCTCCCTCCTTCTATCACGACACCTCTCTTTCACTCTGCCTTTTCTCTCTTTCTATCGCTGTATGGCTTTTACCGTCCTTCTCTAATTTCCCTCGTTCTACCTCACTCTAGTCACTATTTGTCTCTCCCTCTCTTTCTGTCTTCCTTTATTCTCACTCTTATTCACTCTCTTCTACGTGTAAGTTAAAAACACACCAAGCTGAAAGAGAGAAAAATAATGATCAAAGACAAATTGCCCTTCTAGTAGTTAACAGAATAACCACTCCTTTCTAAAATCTAACATGAAGATGTAGAGGAACTCAGAAATAGTTGCTCTATATAAACAAACTCCCATGGACATCACGTCTTTCCTGCCGGGGTGTAGTTGTAAACACCAGTGACCCTGGCGAGACTTCCTCCCTCATGAGAAACAATCCCATCATGCATTTCACCTTTACCTTTAAAGGAAGGCAGCGTTTGAAGCATTATCTCCCGTGCCTCTTTTTCATGTCCCAGAGATGAAGGCATTAAAGTGAGAGCAAAGGTATTGGCTGTATAATTACCGGGGCACCAAGCTGTGTCTCAAATCATGGCTGCACGGCAACAGATGGGCCCGGCATCATCGCATCAACGCGAGCTGAACGCACCACTGGTGTTGCAGAGAAACACTTCCCCTCTGGGGACGTTCGGTTCCCCCGTTTTATTAGCGCTAAGGGAGCGATGTTTGGGTGAGGTCTTCTGGATCTACGCTGTCATCGCTGGGTTTTGTTCAGTTACTGACAACTAGTTGTTCCGTAGATACTTTTTGGGTTACACCCCCAACTGACTTTATCCTCACCAGGACTGTGTGTTTGGTGATGTAGGATGTGTGTGTGTTTGGTGATGTAGGATGTGTGTGTGTTTGGTGATGTAGGATGTGTGTGTGTTTGGTGATGTAGGATGTGTGTGTGTTTGGTGATGTAGGATGTGTGTGTGTTTGGTGATGTAGGATGCGTGTGTGTTTGGTGATGTAGGATGTGTGTGTGTTTGGTGATGTAGGATGTGTGTGTGTTTGGTGATGTACGATGTGTGTGTGTTTGGTAATGTAGAATGTGTGTGTGTGCTGGGTGGCTGGCTGGGCGGAGGTGGGGGGCATGTAAGGGCAGCAGACGATGTGATGTGTGTGTTTGGTGATGTAGGATGTGTGTGTGTGTTTGGTGATGTATGATGATGTGTTTGTTTGTTTAAGCAGATAACATCCCTGTTTTTCAAAGAAAAACATACATTCAAGCAAACACATACACACACACACAGGCACAGACATCCTAGATAGAAAAAAGAACTCGTTTCACATTTTTTTCACATATGTTCTGTACTTGTAATAATGAGACTTCGTCTGTGTGTGTGTGCCTGTGTGTATATGCACTTTTTGTTTTTGTGTGAGTGTGTGTGCGGACACGTGTGTATGCGTGTGTGTTCGCCAACTACAGGCTGCGGCTGCCAAAACGCACAGCTGCTGTGGAGTGGTTAGCACTTTAATCAATGCTATTTATATGATTCTGACATACCTAAGAAAACAACCTCGCCATTGACTTAAGAGGTTCCCACAACGTCTGTCACTTCCTCTCAGTCTGTCTGCTCAGTCTGTCTTCCTCTGTTTCTCTCTCTTTATAATTCTCTTACCTCCTTTTCTGTTGACTCTCTCTATGACTACAGTATTTGTCTCCATCTCTCTCCATCTCTCCATGTCCATCTCTTTCCATCTCACTTTCTCTATCTCTCCATGTCTATCTCTTTCCATCTCCCTTTCTCCATCTCTTCATCTCCATCTTTCTCCCTCCACCTCTCTCCCTCTTTCCCTCTCTCCATCTCCATATCTCTCCATCTCCGTCTAACTCCATCTCTGTCTCTCTCGCTCTCTCTCTGATCTCCCTCTCTCCCTCTCTCCATATCTCCATCTCTCCCCATATCTCCATCTCTCACGCACCCCGTCCCCTGTATCCGTGCCTGTCGTATTGCCAACATTGTTACTCTAATGAGTTGACAGGCAGCTCTTTAGAGTGCCTCCACGCTTCTCCCTTTATGGCATCGGGGGCTGTCGAAGGCATTAAGCATCTGTTGCAGTTATCAATGAGCAAACACGTTTACCCCGCAAGTGACTGAGATGAATCATCTGAACGCTTTCGCCGCTGTTTGTCTGTAGCCTTCGCAGGGTACACATTACGAGGGAGGAACCTGCTTGATACTCCATCAGAGCGCGACATGCATGTATGCTAACCCGCTAATGATGCTGGGTTATTAAGAACAGTGCAGCTAGGAGCTTACAGACAGGTGAACTAATTGAATTGTCAGCTTGGCTGGGACTCTTGACGGTTTCTCGGTTTCAACCGTTGGAGAGGAAACAGTCCGTTCAGATGCAACCGAAACAGAGGTTCTGATGGAACACAGGCCACGTCTGAGGCGTGCATGCCGTAAAAGGGTTCTGTAGCGGACCTCGAAGCCGTGAGCCAGAAGGCACATACCTGGAATGAGAAAGTGATAAAAAAGTAAGGAGGTGTCTTGGGGAAGATATTTAAATTGTCACTAAATATATTCTCTCCTCTCTCTCTTCTCTCTCTCTCTTCTCTCTCTAAAAATATTATTTTATGGGCATTATTGCCACTGGAAACATGTATTGACATTGCTTACTGTAAGTAAGTGGAGAATGACAAAACTATAATGTATAACAGATGTGAGAACAAAAGTTAATAAATAAACATGTACAGTGGATATAAATTTTCTACACACCCCTGTAAAAATGCCAGGTGAAAAAATTTGAGGTAGATATGTCAGAACCTTTTCCACCTTTAATGTGACCTAAAACATGAACAGATCAATTGAAAAACTAACCGAAATGTTTGAGAAAAAAAACGTACAATAACCTGGTTGCATATGTGTGATATGATCGATCTTTTTCTCATCTTTTCACATCACAAAAACTTGGCATTTTAACAGTGGTGTAGACTTTTTTATATCCACTTTATCTCTCTCTCTCGTCTCTATCTCTCGTCTTTCTCGTCTCTCTGGTAATGACAGTATGGTGCAACTGTAATGCTTCAACTACCTGCTGCAAGGAGACCAGTCTGTGTGTGTGTGTGTGTGTGTGTGTGTGAATACCTGTGTGTGTGTCTGAATACCTGTGTGTGTGTGTGTGTGTGTGTGTGTGTCTGTGTGTGTGTGCGTGTGCGTGTGTGTGTGCGTGTGTGTGCGTGCGTGTGTGCGTGTGTGTGTGTGTCTGAACGTTAGAGTGTGATGCCCCCATAGCGATCTGAGCCCCTAGGGGACAAGTCCAGACAGACTTAGTCAAGCTGCTCCTAAACACACAAATAAAAATCAATAAACAATCTGAAGTTCTCACAAACCTGTTTTTCCACAGGTTTTAATGAATATACAAGTGTAGGAGAAATTCTGTGAGACGGGACAGGCTTGTGTTTCTTTACAGTGCAGAAGGAGAAGAAAATACATGTAAGGTACTGGAATACAGACTGAGCCAAACACAGTGTCACAAGTGTTGGTAAAATCAAATTGCTTATTACAATTTTCAGACAGGCTTGAGAGAAAAAGCATATTTTCTCATGTACAGCGGACAATTTGACCATATCTATAAGGAAGACGTGTATAGGATGAATGTTAAGGTTAGGTTTAGGGTGAAATAAATGTTAAGGTTAGGGATAGTGTGAAATACATGTTAAGGTTAGGTTTAGGGTGAAATAAATGTTAAGGTTAGGGATAGTGTGAAATACATATTAAGGTTAGGTTTAGGGTGAAATAAATGTTAAGGTTAGGGATAGTGTGAAATAAATGTTAAGGTTAGGTTTAAGGTGAAATACATTTTAAGGTTAGGTTGAGGGTGAAATAAATGTTTAGGTTAGGGCTAGAGTGAAATAAATGTTAAGGTTAGGTTTAAGGTGAAATACATTTTAAGGTTAGGTTGAGGGTGAAATAAATGTTAAGGTTAGGTTTAAGGTGAAATACATTTTAAGGTTAGGTTGAGGGTGAAATAAATGTTAAGGTTAGGTTGAGGGTGAAATAAATGTTAAGGTTAGGTTGAGGGTGAAATAAATGTTAAGGTTAGGTTGAGGGTGAAATAAATGTTAAGGTTAGGTTGAGGGTGAAATAAATGTTAAGGTTAGGTTGAGGGTGAAATAAATGTTAAGGTTAGGTTGAGGGTGAAATAAATGTTTAGGTTAGGTTGAGGGTGAAATAAATGTTAAGGTTAGGTTGAGGGTGAAATAAATGTTTAGGTTAGGTTGAGGGTGAAATAAATGTTAAGGTTAGGTTGAGGGTGAAATAAATGTTTAGGTTAGGTTGAGGGTGAAATAAATGTTAAGGTTAGGTTGAGGGTGAAATAAATGTTAAGGTTAGGTTGAGGGTGAAATAAATGTTAAGGTTGGGGTTCGGGTGAAATAAATGTTAAGGTTAGGTTTAGGGTGAAATAAATGTTAAGGTTAGGTTGAGGGTGAAATAAATGTTAAGGTTAGGTTGAGGGTGAAATAAATGTTAAGGTTAGGTTGAGGGTGAAATAAATGTTAAGGTTGGGGTTCGGGTGAAATAAATGTTAAGGTTAGGTTTAGGGTGAAATAAATGTTAAGGTTAGGTTGAGGGTGAAATAAATGTTAAGGTTAGGTTGAGGGTGAAATAAATGTTAAGGTTGGGGTTCGGGTGAAATAAATGTTAAGGTTAGGTTGAGGGTGAAATAAATGTTAAGGTTAGGTTTAGGGTGAAATAAATGTTAAGGTTAGGTTGAGGGTGAAATACATGTTAAGGTTAGGTTGAGGGTGAAATAAATGTTAAGGTTAGGTTGAGGGTGAAATAAATGTTAAGGTTAGGTTGAGGGTGAAATAAATGTTAAGGTTGGGGTTCGGGTGAAATACATGTTAAGGTTAGGTTTAGGGTGAAATAAATGTTAAGGTTAGGTTGAGGGTGAAATAAATGTTAAGGTTAGGTTGAGGGTGAAATAAATGTTAAGGTTGGGGTTCGGGTGAAATACATGTTAAGGTTAGGTTGAGGGTGAAATAAATGTTAAGGTTGGGGTTCGGGTGAAATACATGTTAAGGTTAGGTTTAAGGTGAAATACATTTTAAGGTCAGGTTGAGGGTGAAATAAATGTTAAGGTTAGGGCTAGGGTGAAATAAATGTTTAGGTTAGGGCTAGAGTGAAATAAATGTTAAGGTTAGGTTGAGGGTGAAATAAATGTTAAGGTTAGGGTTTGGGTGAAATAAATGTTAAGGTTAGGTTTAGGGTGAAATAAATGTTAAGGTCAGGTTTAGGGTGAAATAAATGTTAAGGTTAGGTTGAGGGTGAAATAAATGTTAAGGTTAGGGTTCGGGTGAAATAAATGTTAAGGTTAGATTTAGGGTGAAATAAATGTTAAGGTTAGGTTTAGGGTGAAATAAATGTTAAGGTTAGGTTGAGGGTGAAATAAATGTTAAGGTTAGGTTTAGGGTGAAATAAATGTTAAGGTTAGGTTGAGGGTGAAATAAATGTTAAGGTTAGGTTTAGGGTGAAATAAATGTTAAGGTTAGGTTGAGGGTGAAATAAATGTTAAGGTTAGGTTTAGGGTGAAATAAATGTTAAGGTTAGGTTGAGGGTGAAATAAATGTTAAGGTTAGGTTTAGGGTGAAATAAATGTTAAGGTTAGGGCGAGGTTAAGGACAAGCCATTTGAAATGATAATTCTTACTTTGTGCCTTTACTCTCACCACTGTGCCATGGTGTAGTTAGGTAAAAGTTATGGGGAGAATGGAGAAGATAAGAAAGGGGGAGATGACAGGAGAGGAGAAGAAAGATGAGGAAAACAGGAGCGGGGAGGATAGGAAAGTAGAGGACAAAAGAGGAGAAGAAAGGAGAGAAGACAGGATAAGAGAGAAAAATGAAAGAAGTGAAGACATGAGAGGAGAGGTAAGTTGATGACCAAAGAAGGGAAAAGAAAGGAGTAATGACAGGAGGAGGGAAAGTGGGTGTCAGGACAAGAGAGTATATGTAGAGGACAGGAGGGTAAAACGGGAAGGAAGTAGGAGCGTACGTCATGCCAATAAAATAATGTCAACATAATTAAAAGGAGTCATGGAGGAATGAGAGGAAGAAGAGGAAAGATGACTGGGTACGTGCCTGACCCTCTTCCTGTTTGACAAGTTCGCTCAACCCATTTCACTGAGTGTCACACATTTCTAATCCACTCAAATGTGTCCGTTTAATGACAACCTGTGAAACTGTGCAAAATGTATATGTTTAATTTTGCACAGTTTTGCACGCTGCCTTCCTTTAAAGGTAAAGGTGGAATTTAATTTTAAAAAACGAAATTGAATTAAAAAACATTTAAAAAAATCATCAGCATGATCATTTCGTTTTGCACCCCGGAGAAACTCTAGCGGATCAGGAGAGAGCTAGCCGCCATGGCGACGATGGCGCTGAAATCTCTGAAAACAGACGTACACACGGGACAACACACAGTCTACTAATCGACTCTGTGACCCGGTACCGTGGCTCTGAATAGACAACTGCGTGGAACTAGGAGCGGGATGTCCACGGCTCCAATCCAGTGGTGTCACCTGGTCCAGTCACCTGGCACGCCCGTCACCGCGTCTGGGCTACGTTCAGCATTATGAAACGGGTCGGGGAGCGGAAAAAGGCCCGGAAATAAAACATGGGTTTGGGATATTTGTGAAATCCGTCCGCGGTGTGGGAGCGGACAGCCGACGAGGGACAGGGCTGGAGAAGAGCCGGGCATATTGACAGCTGTCTGTATTGTCAGCTGTCTGTCAGCTGTCTGTCAGGCCAGACCGCAGATACATTACATCCATCTACCTATCTCTGGGTTCCATGACTCTGTCCAAATCCTGTTTCTTTCTGATACAGTAATTCCTGTCATGCAACCCCTCCCGACCGCCCCCCCTCCCTCCACACACACACACACACACACACACACACACACACACACACACACACACACACACACACACACACACACACACACACACATGCATGAACACACACACACACACACACACACACACACAGCGAGAGGGACAGATGAGAGGGGGGCCGCCTCTGACTCTGCCCTGGCAAGGGGACAGAGGGTAAAACAAATCTTCTCAAACCGTGACCTCTAATTAGTACTGTTGGCAAAGTGGCCCTTCACAAGGTATTACAGCCTACACACAGCCCAGAGAACACCCATGCTACAGCATAGCCCCTGGTGTCTCTGTGTGTGTGTCTGTGTGTGAGGCCAGGCCAGGCAGTAGTGAGGCTGCCTGGCTGAGAGGCCTCCGTCCTGGGTACAGGCCCCGGGATGAGATGGTCCAGCGCTGGTTCTGTGGTTCTCCACCCTGGGTCATACCTCTCTGGGGCTACTGTCACTTTACATCTCCCTCCCTATCTCCCTCTCGCTTTCTCTCCCCCTCTTCCTCTCTCCCTCTCTGCCTCTCTCCGTTCCTCCCTCTCGTTCCCTCCCTCTCTCCCTCCCTTTCTGTCTCTCCCTCTCTCTCTCTCTCTCTCTCTCTGTCAGTCAGTGGAAGAGTGTTGGATGACAGAGAAATAAAGCACCCGAGAGACAGAAAAAAAGGGAAAGACGGAACGTAGAAGAGACAGAGGAGGAGTTGAAGACCGTGGAGAGAATCACAGAGAAAAGAGAGAGAGAAACGAGAGGCGACAGAGCTGCCAGGTGATCTGGACGTCGCTAGGAAGCTAAGTGGCGTGGCCACCCTACGCAAACATTCCTCTATGCGATGCGGACAGTTGGCTAACACGTCGATCTGAGGGAAAAGCCATTTACCTGTCTGTTCATGAGACGTCACTGACTGGTGCCTGGTGGCCTAAAGTTGACCAAATGTATTTCTGTGGATAAAGTATGTTAAAGTAAAGTATGCATTGCGGCACACCGTTATAATGTCCTCCGCGGCCACATGAGCTGATATGTACCCAGAGGATGTAAGCCAGTGGGTTTTATGCACCCTTGTAAGAAAAATAAAATGCTATACTGGATATTAGCATAATAGTCTAAACATGACTTGGTCTTTCTAAAGATGACCTGTCAATTAAATGATCCACCTAATAAGATTCTAAAATATGTAGGAGTCAGGAATAGGTATTTAACTGTGCTTCCATAGTACAGTTGGGACCATTTATCATTAATGAAATGCTTTAGATAAGTTAGTGGAGTTATTAATAGAACAATAAGTTATTGATCGGTCAAGTAAATCAGGACATTACATCATTTACACCACCTCCTCTTTCTACAGCTCTCTCTCCTACTCTCTACCCTCGCCTTCCTCCTGCACTCCTCTCCCTCTCTCTCTCTCTCTCTCTCTCTCTCTCTCTCTTTTCTCTCTCTCTCTCTCTTTCCCCCTCTAATTTCTATTCCTCTCTCATCCTCTCTTCTCTCCACTCCTTCCACAAACACTCCTCTCTGAGCGATACACTTCCTCTGTCACTGAGTGTGACTATATGAGTGATACACTTCCTATGTCACGCTGTATGTGTGTGTGTGTGTGTGTGTGTGTGTGTGTGTGTGTGTGTGTGTGTGTGTGTGTGTGTGTGTGACTATATGAGTGATACACTTCCTATGTCACACTGTGTGTGTGTGTGTGTGTGTGTGTGTGTGTGTGTGTGTGTGTGTGACTATATGAGTGATACACTTCCTATGTCACGCTGTATGTGTGTGTGTGTGTGTGTGTGTGTATGTGTGTGTGTGTGTGACTATATGAGTGATACACTTCCTATGTCACACTGTGTGTGTGTGTGTGTGTGACTATATGAGTGATACACTTCCTATGTCACACTGTGTGTGTGTGTGTGTGTGTGTGTGACTATATGAGTGATACACTTCCTATGTCACACTGTGTGTGTGTGTGTGTGTGTGTGTGTGTGTGTGACTATATGAGTGATACACTTCCTATGTCACACTGTGTGTGTGTGTGTGTGACTATATGAGTGATACACTTCCTATGTCACACTGTGTGTGTGTGTGTGTGACTATATGAGTGATACACTTCCTATGTCACACTGTGTGTGTGTGTGTGTGTGTGTGTGTGTGTGTGACTATATGAGTGATACACTTCCTATGTCACACTGTGTGTGTGTGTGTGTGTGTGTGTGTGTGTGACTATATGAGTGATACACTTCCCCTGTCACTTTCTGATGGCCAGGGCCATAATCACCACAAAGGACAGGGAGAAAAGAGCAAAGCCTGGGTCTGCCAGGGGGTGTTGGATCCGGGGGTGGGTGGGTGTGTATGGGGGGGTGGGGGAGTGGTGAAGGGTTGAGGGTGTTGTTGTTCGGGGGGGGTGGGGGTGAACCAGTGGAGGGGGACCAGGGGATGCCAGGGCACTTGAGTCTGTCTGAAGGCATCGGACGCTGGCTGCAGTAATTGCTGTTGATGGCAGCGGGTTATTCAGGCAGAGAGAAACTCACACGGTAAAAGAGCTAAAGCATGGAGATGTGAAAGTGCCGCTATTCTCTGCCTTTACAGATCTCTGTCAGCTCTGACTCCAGGTGATCAGTGTGTTTGTGTGTGTGTGTGTGTGTGTGAGTGTGTGTTTCAGTACAGATAGAGATGGTGTGTGTGTGTGTGTGTCTAGGGTGAATTTGCATGTATACAGGAGGGATACGCCTTTCAAACACAATACAGAACTCGTCCGACGAAACGCAAAACAATTGGAGAAGGCAGCCTCTAACATCAGATCAGATTTCTATTCTAACACCAATTTATCTGGCCGCCTCCTACTTCACTGCCTGAAATCACCCTGTTTTTCTCCCAGTCTTCACCCGAATTCCCCCCATCACTCCATCTCTCTCTTTCCCTCTCTGTCCGGGGAAGTTGAATTGGCCCCGTCTGTTCTCTTTCCGGTTTGGTATCGATTGCTTCCTGATGTGAGCTCGCGTTACCCGCTGTCGAGAGAGGAAAACGGAAGAGATAGAGTACGGGAGAAAGACGGAGAAAGGGAGAGAGGAAAGGGGAGACGGCCTGGAATATTGTTCTCCAGACTGACAGCTTTTTGACCACAAGACTGCCGCATTGTCACCATGGCGATCTATGATTTCTTTCTGAGTGCGCCTCAGATATCGTCTCTGACACACACACACACACACGCGCGCGCACATGCACCTGAGTGCACCTCATATATCAGCTGTGACATGTGGTTTTAACGCCTGTGCCAACGTACACTACCTCGTGACACATCAGTAAATGACGCCTGCATTAATATGTTTATGGTTAAAGCATATTTCATAACAATTATGGCCCAGTTATTGTTCTGTACCGTGAGTCACTGAAATGATGTCTCCTCTCTCTCTCTCTCTCTCTCTCTCTCTCTCTCTCTCTCTCTCTCCCTCTCTCTCTCTCTCTGTCGTGTGTGTGTGTGTGTTCATGACGGATGGTGCCACAGAAAACCCTAATGACACAGTCCAGTGGTCCAGATAAGACTCTATTGATAACAGGCTAATTATGCAGTCATCAGCTCGACGTGACAATGTCTCTCCGCTTCGGAATTCCTCTGTGTGTATTGTTCTGTGCATGCTTGTGTGTGTGTGTGTGTGTGTGTGTGTGTGTGTGTGTTGTGTGTGTGTGTGTGTGTGTGTGTGTGTGTGTGTGTGTGTGTGTGTGAAGGATGATAAATTGACACATTTGCACACACACACACACACAACTCAGGAGGTGTATTAGGAGCTCCTGATGGGGAGGAGCTGAGACATCAATTTCACCTCAAATTAGTCTTGTCATTATACACATCTTCAAAGCCGTATCGCGGATGCTGCAATGTCTACAGTACAACTGCCTCCTACATTTCAACACACACACACACCTACACACACACACACACACACACACACACACACACACACACACCTCAGATTATATGCATTTAGACCTCCCTCAGTTTCCCAAAATGGAGAGTTAAATGTGTGATGGACCACCCAACAATCGGCTGTGTGTTTGATATAAATGTAAATTCCATCCTTACATCTTAAAATGACAGTGGGACCCACACACACCACTCACACACAGACACACACCTCACACAGATGCCGACGTAAATGCACAGCCTCTCAAAGTGTTGCTAAGACCCGTGTGTCCTGCCGGGCTTCCTGTGCTAATGCTTTATTGTCTGCTCCCGCGGTTACCGGGCTTGCCAATGGGAACAGGACAGAGGGAGGGCATACGATTGGAGGATCCGTAATCCCATAAAGAGAGGTGATTGGCCAGGTCACTGGCGGGGGGGGACTCAGCGGGGTTATTTGAGCTGAATTGAGAAAGGAGAGGATGGACGATGATTTGAGGGGATTAAGAAAATAGGAAAACAATATCAGAACCGGTGGGGTCCATAAGTTCCAGCACACGTTTAGAGCCTTAAATCATGTTCAAAGTTCTAAAGCATGAAGGAAGTTCTAAAGCATGAAGGAAGTTCTTAAACACTTGAGAAGGTATATAGCATGGTCAAAGTTTTACTTATTTCATTGATGTGTCTGAAGGACCTCCACTCAACTGGTTTTCTGGGTCTTAATGCATCACCCAGGAAGGGAAAACCCCAAAACACGTGCCCTTTCAGGGAAGAACCATGTACGTACACAAGGTCAAAGTACTCCAGCATGTAATTTTGTAGTTATTGTAAAAATAGATTTCCAAACGTTAAATGAAAGCAAGATACATCTTCTTTCCAAAAATGATCAGTTAATACAGTTCATTTGTTTTTTCATGTTATTTCATCCCTGCCAAACTAGTGTTATATTGTAGGGATATGGTCAATTATTATTGCATACACACACACACACACACACACACACACACACACACACACACACACACACACACACACACACACACACACACACACACACACACACACACACACATGCATGTGCTGGTAGGACATCACTCAGTATGTTTCTCCCCTGTGGGTCTTCCATAACTCAGTATGTTTCTCCCCTGTGGGTCTTCCATAACTCAGTATGTTTCTCCACTGTGGGTCTTCCATAACTCAGTATGTTTCTCCCCTGTGGGTCTTCCATAACTCAGTATGTTTCTCCCCTGTGGGTCTTCCATAACTCAGTATGTTTCTCCACTGTGGGTCTTCCATAACTCAGTATGTTTCTCCCCCGTGGGTCTTCCATAACTCAGTATGTTTCTCCACTGTGGGTCTTCCATAACTCAGTATGTTTCTCCCCTGTGGGTCTTTCATAACTCAGTATGTTTCTCCCCTGTGGGTCTTCCATAACTCAGTATGTTTCTCCCCTGTGGGTCTTCCATAACACAGTATGTTTCTCCCCTGTGGGTCTTCCATAACTCAGTATGTTTCTCCCCTGTGGGTCTTCCATAACTCAGTATGTTTCTCCACTGTGGGTCTTCCATAACTCAGTATGTTTCTCCCCTGTGGGTCTTCCATAACTCAGTATGTTTCTCCCCTGTGGGTCTTCCATAACTCAGTATGTTTCTCCCCTGTGGGTCTTCCATAACTCAGTATGTTTCTCCCCTGTGGGTCTTCCATATCTCAGTATGTTTCTCCCCTGTGGGTCATCCATAACTCAGTATGTTTCTCCACTGTGGGTCTTCCATAACTCAGTATGTTTCTCCCCTGTGGGTCTTCCATAACTCAGTATGTTTCTCCCCTGTGGGTCTTCCATAACTCAGTATGTTTCTCCCCTGTGCGTCTTCCATAACTCAGTATGTTTCTCCCCTGTGGGTCTTCCATAACTCAGTATGTTTCTCCCCTGTGGGTCTTCCATAACTCAGTATGTTTCTCCCCTGTGCGTCTTCCATAACTCAGTATGTTTCTCCCCTGTGGGTCTTCCATAACTCAGTATGTTTCTCCCCGTGGGTCTTCCATAACTCAGTATGTTTCACCCCTGTGGATCTTCCATAACTCAGTGCGTTTGTGGCTGGGCAGTGTGAGTTATGGTTGTGTCACCACAGGTAGAGTAAAGGTGTGTATCTCCCATTCACATATAGACACACACACACACACACACAGACACACCATCATGATGTGTTCCTTATTTCAAACCAGTGGTGTCCGGAATAACAGTGGCAGTGTAAATGACAAAATGATTTATAGGAATATTCCCTAAATAAAGTCCTATGCCATAGGAACAGGGACAATCAGTCAGAGGATGGAGAACACACACACACATAAACACACACACACACACACACACACATAAACACATAGACACACAAACACACATAAACACACATAAACACAAACACCCACACCCACAAATAAACACACTCACACACACATAAACACCAACACACACGTGCACACTTGGTGTCCCTTGTATTTCACCGAGGCCATTCTCACGCTCTCATGAATATGACAATGTGACAGTAAGGCAAGGACAATAGTCAGATAAAACAGGACTTCACTGGCGCTGGATGTACTTTAAAATGCAGGTGTGTGTATTTAAAAACCCGAGAGACAGGGGGCCAACTCGAGACACAGAACAGAACGAAACAGAGAGAAGAAGAAAAGAGAACCAAAATGAAGAGAAAACGAGATCAACGGTTTTCAGTGAGCACTAAAATATTGCCACGCTAAGAAGTGGGAAGTCAGAGCTGTTCCTTTGTTCGACGTGATTCCTCCGTGAATTGTCAAACCATGAAATGAGTGTATCAGCGGGAAATGACTCTCGTATTTAACCACGTCTGGTTCAGTCTCTCTGTGCTGATATTAATGGCTTTATCATCCCACACTAGTAGTAATTATACCCTCACCATGGAGGGGATAAGACAGAGACGATGGAGGGAGGAGGTCTGGGAGGCAGGGAGGCTGGGAGGCAGGGAGGCTGGGAGGCAGGGAGGCAGGGCGTGGAGAGAGATGGAGTGACAGAAAGAGATAACTTTATCTTTTATTAACACGGCGGTGTTTGAATGCAGGGTGACGGAAGAGGTCGAAGGAGAACGAGATAAAGGAGCGCGGCTGTTGTTTCTATTACTTCATTCATTCGACATATTTTCAGCTTTTGATCGACGTGTTCACAGCCGAACACATCCACAGCGCTGTGAGCGTGAAGACATAAAGAGGTATATTCCACAATAAGAGCGCAGGGCAGCAGGATGTTATTGTTGTTGATGTTTACCCAGCCTCACCACGCCCACGTTGACGACACATAAAACAACAATTACTCGGTACGCACCAAATTAATTTGAAATTGTTAGAGTTTAGCATTTCTCTGCTACGTCCTCCGATATGGACTAAACGAGGGATACGAAACGTGCTTTTAAATCCTTGTTTACTGTAATAAACATCATATCTGACTACAACCCAGGATGTGACTGTTGTCAAAAAGACTATCCATGTGTGATTCTTTGTCCCACTCTTTTCTTCCTCAAACAAGGCCTGTCATTACTTTCTCTCTCTCTCTTTCTTTCTTTCGCTATCGCACCTCGCTCACTCCCTCTGCGGTAGTTACCCTCTCTCTCTCTCTCCCTCCCTCTCTCTATCTCTAGCCCCCCTCCCTCCCCTCTCTCTCCCTCGCCCCCTCCCTCCCCTCTCTCTCCCTCTCTCTCTCTCTCTCCCTCCCTCTCTCCCTCCCCCTCTCTCTCCCTCTCTCTCCCTCTCTCTCT
>CM055757.1:7424887-7452387 GCA_029465975.1 Dallia pectoralis
TAGTAATTAGAATTATTAACAATGTTGTTGTCATAGCAATTAGCACAGCTACAATGATAATGTTGTTCTTCATTACATTGATATTTTGTATCATTCTAACAGTGTTATACTAATTATGATGCTACTGATAAATGCACTCAGGTTGTGTGTAAATGCATCTGAAGACCACTTTATATTGTGTGTGTGTATGTGTGTGTGTGTGTGTTTGTTTTGTATTTAGGGGGAGACGTCTCACATCACACTGTGTCTGTCAGCCTGATGCCATCTGTTCATCTATTCACCCAGGAAATCTCACACACACACACACACACACACACACACACACGCGCACACGCACACGCACACACAAAACGACAAACACACACCTATCAGGGCTGCAGGTAATCCTCCATCTACCCAGAATCCTTGGCTCCAAGGGGTCAGCCAAAGGTGCTTGGCATGCTGCGAGGGTGTGTGTGTTTGTGTGTGTGTGTGTGTGAGTGACTGAGCGATATTCCATCAGCAGTTTGGTAGAAGAGGCAAACTGCAGACTTAATAAAGACATCAAGTAACCCAAAACATTCGTTTAGTTGGACTTGACTTGCCATTTCTTTAATCTATAACTAAACCTTAACACATCTAAACGCCTTTTCTTAGCCCAAACTCTAAGAAGCGTGCTGTGGATTGGCTTTTGTGATCCGTGGGCATTTTCCTTTGCGTTTTTTAAAGACATCAAGTCAATACCCGCTCTACTCTATCACTCACCAGCCTCGAATCAAAACATGTTTCCAGGAGAACTTGAGAGCTTAATAACTTTATTTTCACATGTAACTGATCAAATATGTTTTGATGGACCAATCTGCCATGCTCTTGTGTGTGTGTGTGTGTGTGTGTATGTTTGTATGTGTGTTTTGATTAGTTTCTTTTCTGACGGTATCTAAAGCGTTGGATCGACTCAGCTGTCAGCGGGATGAATTAGAGAGAGGGAATAAAGCGCGCGAGAGAGAGAGAGAGAGCGAGAGAAAGAGAGAGTTAGAGAGAGAGAGGGGGGGATTGAGAGACCAGCCCTAAAAGGAGATTTAAAAAATAATTGATCTTGTTGTGGTGGTTAGCCAAGACAACCTGTCAATCTGGCCACTATAATCTACACACACAACTAAAGCTAATAATCATTGTCTTCAATGGAGCATAACAGCCGCATGCGTCTGAGAGCTCCCTCCTCCCCATCACCTCCCCATCACCACCCCATCACCTCCACTCTCCTCGTTCCCTCCATTCTCTCCTCTCTCCTGCCCACTTCTCCTTACACCGCCCGACTGCCCTCCCCTCCTCCGCTGTCTCTCTTCTCCTCTCCCGTCCTCTCTCCTTTTCTCCTCTCCCATCATCTCTTCTCCTTTCTCCCCTCTTTTTTCCTCTCCTTCCTCTTAATTTCTCACTCCTCTCTCCTCTACTACATAATACTGGGGATGACTACTACATACTACTGGGGATAACTACTACATACTACTGGGGATAACTACTACATACTACTGGGGATAACTACCACATAATACTGGGGATAACTACTACATAATACTGGGGATAACTACTACATAATACTGGTGATAACTACTACATAATACTGGTGATAACTACTACATACTACTGGGGATAACTACTACATAATACTGGGGATAACTACTACATAATACTGGGGATAACTACTACATAATACTGGGGATAACTACTACATAATACTGGGGATAACTACCACATAATACTGGGGATAACTACTACATAATACTGGGGATAACTACTACATACTACTGGGGATAACTACTACATACTACTGGGGATAACTACTACATAATACTGGGGATAACTACTACATACTACTGGGGATAACTACTACATACTACTGGGGATAACTACTACATACTACTGGGGATAACTACTACATAATACTGGGGATAACTACTACATAATACTGGGGATAACTACTACATAATACTGGGGATAACTACTACATAATACTGGGGATAACTACCACATAATACTGGGGATAACTACTACATAATACTGGGGATAACTACTACATAATACTGGGGATAACTACTACATAATACTGGGGATAACTACTACATAATACTGGGGATAACTACTACATAATACTGGGGATAACTACTACATAATACTGGTGATAACTACTACATAATACTGGGGATAACTACTACATAATACTGGGGATTACTACTACATAATACTGGGGATAACTACTACATAATACTGGGGATAACTACTACATAATACTGGTGATAACTACTACATAATACTGGGGATAACTACTACATAATACTGGGGATAACTACCACATAATACTGGGGATAACTACCACATAATACTGGGGATAACTACTACATAATACTGGGGATAACTATTACATAATACTGGGGATAACTACTACATAATACTGGTGATAACTACTACATAATACTGGGGATAACTACTACATAATACTGGGGATAACTACTACATAATACTGGGGATAACTACTACATAATACTGGGGATAACTACTACATTATACTGGGGATTACTACTACATAATACTGGGGATAACTACTACATAATACTGGGGATAACTACTACATAATACTGGTGATAACTACTACATAATACTGGGGATAACTACTACATAATACTGGGGATAACTACCACATAATACTGGGGATGACTACTACATAATACTGGGGATAACTACTACATAATACTGGGGATAACTACCACATAATACTGGGGATAACTACTACATAATACTGGGGATAACTATTACATAATACTGGGGATAACTACTACATAATACTGGTGATAACTACTACATAATACTGGGGATAACTACTACATAATACTGGGGATAACTACTACATAATACTGGGGATAACTACTACATAATACTGGGGATAACTACTACATTATACTGGGGATAACTACTACATAATACTGGTGATAACTAGTACATTATACTGGGGATAACTACTACATAATACTGGTGATAACTACTACATAATACTGGGGATAACTACCACATAATACTGGGGATAACTACTACATAATACTGGGGATAACTACTACATACTACTGGGGATAACTACTACATAATACTGGGGATGACTACTACATAATACTGGGGATAACTACTACATACTACTGGGGATAACTACTACATAATACTGGGGATAACTACTACATACTACTGGGGATAACTACTACATAATACTGGGGATAACTACAACATAATACTGGGGATTACTACTACATAATACTGGGGATAACTACTACATAATACTGGGGATAACTACTACATAATACTGGGGATAACTGCTAAAATGAGGAAAAATGAGGATGAGGGAAAATCACAATAATATTGATGGCATGATTATGAACACACACACACACACACTCACACACACACACATCTACGTACATACATACGTACACACATTCCGTCTCTGTGGCGTGGCCTGAACTGCGTATGAACAGCAGATCTGTCAGTTAGTGACAGGTTGACAGTCAGGCTCCCAGCACTTTGTCCACTGTCATCACATCAAACCTGCTGGGGCACCAGCTTCCCCTCACTCTGGCTCCTGGTGGGATTGTGCGTCTGTCTGTCTGTATGTCTGTCTACCAGACTGTCTGTCTGTATGTATGTCTGTCTGTCTGTCTACCTGACTGGACTGTCTGTATGTCTGTCTGTCTGTCTACCGGACTGTCTGTCTGTATTTCTGTCTGTCTACCGGACTGTCTGTCTGTATGTATGTATGTCTGTCTGTCTACCGGACAGGACTGTCTGTCTGTCTGTCTGTCTACCGGACTGTCTGTCTGTATGTATGTCTGTCTGTCTGTCTACCTGACTGGACTGTCTGTATGTCTGTCTGTCTGTCTACCGGACTGTCTGTCTGTATGTCTGTCTGTCTACCGGACTGTCTGTCTGTATGTATGTATGTCTGTCTGTCTACCGGACTGGACTGTCTGTCTGTACGTCTCTCTGTCTTTATCTCAGTCTGTCTGTCTGTCTGTGTGTGTGTGTGTGTGTGTGTGTGTGTGTGTGTGTGTGTGTGTGTGTGTGTGTGTGTGTGTGTGTGTGTGTGTGTGTGTGTGTGTGTGTGTGTGTGTGTGTGTGTGTGTGTGTGTGTGCGTGTGCGTGTGCTTGTGCGTGTGCGTGTGCGTGTGCGTGTGCGTGTGCGTGTGCGTGTGCGTGTGTGTGTGTGTGTGTGCACGCGCATCACTATTATCAAAACACCTTCTGAGGAGTTGAATCGACTGGCCCAACAATTCACATCCATTCGCACCTAGCTAATCCATTTGAATTTCACTTCCTCCAAACCTCATAAACATTTCAAACATCACGCAGAGAAACACACACACACAGGCGTGTGTGACAATTAAACACAGCTCTTGGTACAGATGAGAATTTGTTTTAGGCAAAACTGACACTGAGAAGAGACAGTGGTAGCATTCAGAGACAAAGTACAGTACATTTATATCAAGCACTTGATATAAAGCCCAGATAACAGGCCCAAATTAAATTTGAGTTTTTTCTTTTACAGACTGCCGTCCGGACATCGTGACAACACGAGCCAAGTGGGACAATAGAACAATGTTTAACAGGATTGGAAAGAATACACTTCCCTGAGCCATTCTAGCATTATATACTGAGTTCTACAATTCCATAATTCTATAGTTCTAACTCTAAAATCCTGCAATTCTATAATTGTATGGTTCTGTAATCCCGGTGTGAAGGTTCTGATGGGAGAATTGTTCCTCTGTGTCACAGACAGAGGACGGGGCATGGTTGAATTCTTCCGGTCACAACCAATCACACAGGAGCTTACTGAAAGCTGTTCTCCGCGGAGTGAATGGAGACGAGAAAAGGGTGAAATTGAAATTGTCGTCATTTTTTCCGAGGGCCTAAGACGGAATGGTTGGGAAGCTGGTTAATTTTCTCCTCTAACTGTGGGAGTGTGCGAGACCTCCCTCGGGTTGCTGAGTTAGGAGCTGAGAACTGGTAATAATTGTACGGGCCAGAGCAAACCCGGAGCAGAGCAGGAGTAAGACAAAGGAGACGCGCACGCTTCACGACACAGACCTCCTTCTATGACACAAAGACATGGGAACACACATTCTCCCGGTCCTTCACACACACACATTGACAAAAGCCTCAATTTGACGTATTGTGCGAGTATTAAAATGAACTCCCCGCGTCTGCTCGTGTTCTCAAGGTCAGGAGACCACAACTACCAGAGGGTATATTCACACAGACACACACACACCCGCCCGCACGCACGCTCCCACACGCACACACACACACACACAGCATGGCATCGAAACCCAGAGTGACATTTTGACAAAGTGACAAATCAAAAACAACGGCAGCAACAGATATTGTCTCACCCTTCAGCGCGGTTTAACATGGCGTTTAATACACTGAGCGGAGTTCCTGCGCCTGTTACAAATCTGCATGAAACCACTGACGGAATGGAGAGAAAGAATATGAAATATTTTGCCGGATATGCGACGCTAACGCATGTACGCGGGCAACACACGTGGCCAATATGGCTGCCCTGTCGTTACCGGCTAAGTGCAATCCCGCTAATTGCTAATTGGTTCCTGATTCTCATTAAGATATTATTTATGCACACGGTGTCAGCTCTGTAAAGCATTACATGGCTTGGCCTGCCGGTAATGGACCCGCTAATACATTGGCTGAGACAGGAGGAGGGAGAGAGGGAGGTGGGGGGGGGGGGTGAGAGGAGGAGGCGAAACTGGGGAGGGCGGGAGAGGGACACCCAGGAAGGAAAACAGCGACGGAACGCTGAAGTGATGTCGCGAGATGCTTTTTGAGATGCTAATGAAATAATATGGAGGAGACGGTGTTGAAGACGGAGGGGAGATGGTTCTACTGCTGTGCATCCTGCTGCGACACACCCAGGGACCCCCACCCAAGACATTAGTCAACCCAGGGACCCCCACCCAAGACATTAGTCAACCCAGGGACCCCCACCCAAGACATTAGTCAACCCAGGGACCTACACCCAAGACATTAGTCAACCCAGGGACCTACACCCGAGACATTAGTCAACCCAGGGACCCCCACCCAAGACATTAGTAAACCCAGGGACCCCCACCCAAGACATTAGTAAACCCAGGGACCCCCACCCAAGCTATTAGTCAACCCAGGGACCCCCACCAAAGACATTAGTAAACCCAGGGACCCCCACCCAAGACATTAGTCAACCCAGGGACCCCCACCCAAGACATTAGTAAACCCAGGGACCCCCACCCAAGACATTAGTCAACCCAGGGACCCCCACTAGTCAACCCAGGGACCCCCACTAGTCAACCCAGGGACCCCCACTAGTCAACCCAGGGACCCCCACTAGTCAACCTAGGGACCCCCACTAGTCAACCCAGGGACCCCCTTAGTCAACCCAGGGACCCCCACTAGTCAACCCAGGGACCCCCTTAGTCAACCCAGGGACCCCCACTTGTCAACCCAGAGACCCCCACTAGTCAACCCAGGGACCCCCACTAGTCAACCCAGGGACCCCCTTAGTCAACCCAGAGACCCCCACCTTATGGTATCCCATGTTGCTAACTTGGTTTGATTCCAATCCGGGACAGGTATGGAAACCAAAGGACCCAGTATCTGTAAATCGCTTTGGCTTAAAGCTAACTGACTCAAATCACACCATATAACTAAGGCAACATTAGTGACATAATATGTGCTTAGAAGGAATTGTTTTAAATATTGTTTATGGACATATTCTTATTATGTCAGAACCAACATGAACTCTGAAAAAACCTGTGTCTCTCTCTACCGTTATGGAACAATTATTTCAGTAAATTATTTAGTTTTTTCACTTCTCATCCAATGTTCAGCCAAACAAAATAACACAATTAATGTAAAATAAAAGTATTATTAATATACCGTATGTAATTACATTACTACATTTCGGAGGACTTCCATAGGACCCGCTGTAGTAAATACACAGACCCCCATTATCAACTTAATCAGCCAATGTCTGCAAACATTTTTCTACACTTGGTAAGTAGGTAAGACAATATTTGTTTCTATTGTAGTCTTTGATTGGTCAATTTGACCGGGGTATGTTAAGCGTGTTTTTCTTAATTCTCGATCTGTTTTCTCTCTCCTGTCTTCATACTCCCCGTGTTCGGTTCTATCAGGTTCGGTTCTATGCATCCGGTACCACTAATGTTCTCACTAGAACCTGGATACGTGGTAGGACCGTTTTAACCTCCTTGGACTAACACAGTGCACTCCTCACGGGAGGAGTGCATAAATCTGAAACCACGCAGAGGTGGGGCTGTGGTTCACCGTCTGATCAATACTCTCTCTCTCGCACACACACACACGCACGCACGCGCACACACACACACACACACACACATTGGATAATTAGTAAGCAGCAGCAATTTAGTGCCATTAAAACAACCAAGTTTACTTAACCCTGAAACCTAACCCTAGACCTAACCTAACCTTAACCCTATATCTAACCTAAACCTGATCCACGACCTAACCTTAAGCCTAGACATTCTGTACCCCACACTACGAACTACAAACACACTACAAACCACACATACAACAGACACCTCAAACCATACCACATACCACACACCACATATACCACACACCACATATACCACACACATCACATATACCACACACATCACGAACCATACCACATAACACCCACTACATATACCACACACCACATATACCACACATCACATATACCACACAACACAAACCACACCACATACCACACACCAAAAATACCACACATCACAAACCACACCACATAAAACACACCACATATACCACAGACCACATATACCACACACCACATACACCACACACATCACAAACCATACCACATACCACACACCACATATACCACACACCACATATACCACACACATCACATATACCACACACATCACGAACCATACCACATAACACACACTACATATACCACACACCACATATACCACACAACACATATACCACAGAACACACACCACATACCACACACCACAAATACCACACATCACAAACCACACCACATAACACACACCACATATACCACAGACCCCATATACCACACACATCACATATACCACACACATCACGAACCATACCACATAACACACACTACATATACCACACACCACATATACCACACAACACATATACCACACAAACCACACCACATACCACACACCACAAATACCACACATCACAAACCACACCACATAACACACACCACATATACCACAGACCACATATACCACACACATCACAAACCATACCACAGCACAAATGCCATTAATTTAATGCTGAGACCATCTTCTGACAGGAATTCAACAAAATGTTATTCAGTTTCATTCTTCAAGTTTTGTCCTCTGTTGTGGCCTTTAGGGATACAGTACATCTGTCTGTCTCTCTCACACACACACGCGCGCGCGCGTGCGTGCACGGGCCAGGCCGGCAGCAATAGGATTTTTAGATAACCATAATCACGCATAATCTACGCAATCCAATTCTGAAGCCTATTTACTGGAAGTGTAGCTATTCTGAATTAAAATGAGCCCGTCAGCGCAGAGTATCACGAATGGGTATTTATCAGGATTAAAGGATTGTGAGGCCCATCTGAACATAGAAACCAATCCTCTTCCACACACACACACACACACACACACACACAGCGTGACAACACGCACGCACACACTTCATCTCCTCCACATTGACACAATCAAAACTAGTCCAGCACGACGGCCCCTAAAAAAAAGAACCACCAACATCGTTTTTTACTGTTGGCCTGCTAGCCCTCAGTGTCTTTAACGGAAAGAATTTGGTGGCATGGGATGGAGGTATAGAGAGATGGAGAGATGGAGGTATAGAGAGATGGAGGTATAGATAGATGGAGGTATGGATAGATGGAGGTATGGAGGGATGGAGGTATAGAGAGATGGAGGTATAGATAGATGGAGGTATGGATAGATGGAGGAATGGAGAGATGGAGGTATAGATAGATGGAGGTATAGATAGATGGAGGTATAGATAGATGGAGGAATGGAGAGATGGAGGTATAGATAGATGGAGGTATAGATAGATGGAGGTATAGATAGATGGAGGTATAGATAGATGGAGAGATGGAGGTATAGATAGATGGAGGTATAGATAGAGGGAGGTATAGATAGATGGAGGGATGGAGGTATAGATAGATGAAGGGATGGAGGGGGGATAATTACCGTGCAACAGTACCAGAAGTGACATGTTTGAGAAACAGATAAAGAGCGCTAAATTGCTTGGTAATGCTGATATTTCCTGCTCCTTAGAGGAACCCATTTATTCTCCCTCTCAGCAAATCAAGGCCTGTCATTGGCCACTCATCTCCTAGCCAGAGGGGACGCTTGCAAACACTCTCACACACACACACAGACACACACAGACACACACACACGTACACACACACACACACACACACACACACACACACACACATACACACACACACATACACACACACACACACACACACTGCATAAGTGGACAATGGAATGCAGATGAATGCTCTGAGTATATGCTGGCTCGTGTCGTGGCTTGTGTCGAGTGTGTGTGTGTGTGTGTGTGTGTGTGTGTGTCAAGTGTGTGGGTTGAGTGTGTGTGTAGACTTCTGAGTGTTTGTTTGTGTGTGTGTGTGTGTGTGTATGCTTTGAGTGTGTGCGTGTCAAGTGTGTAGGCGTCTGTGTGTGTGTGTGTGTGTGTGTGTGTGTGTGTGTGTGTGTGTGTGTGTGTGTGTGCGTGCGCGCGTGTGTTTGTGTGTGTATGCTTTGAGTGTGCGCGTGTCAAGTGTGTTGGCGTCTGTGTGTGTGTGTGTGCGCGCGCGTGTGTGTGTATTTGGGCTTGCATGCAGAGCCTCTCTTTCCGTGTCTAAATCAGCCGTAATGGGGGCAGGACCTGAGCTGTTCTAAAGAGAGAACTGACATGCAGAACAAACCCAGCATTTTTTCCCCGGGAAAAAAATAGGCGATATTGCACATCTGTCGCTGCTGTGTAGACAATTACTCACATTGAGAAGAGAGGATGCAAACAACGAGGACCAATGGTGGATCAGACTTCTGGAAGGATGGTGGATCAGACTTCTGGAAGGATGGTGGATCAGACTTCTGGAAGGATGGTGGATCAGACTTCTGGAAGGATGGTGGATCAGACTTCTGGAAGGATGGTGGATCAGACTTCTGGAAGGATGGTGGATCAGACTTCTGGAAGGATGGTGGATCAGACTTCTGGAAGGATGGTGGATCAGACTTCTGGAAGGATGGTGGATCAGGCTTCTGGAAGGATGGTGGATCAGGCTTCTGGAAGGATGGTGGATCAGGCTTCTGGAAGGATGGTGGATCAGGCTTCTGGAAGGATGGTGGATCAGGCTTCTGGAAGGATGGTGGATCAGGCTTCTGGAAGGATGGTGGATCAGGCTTCTGGAAGGATGGTGGATCAGGCTTCCAGTGACGCTGAAGAGCCTTAACCCGGGCCTCTCCCTGGCTGGATGTGCTGTAACCAGGGCCTTGTCCTGTTTCCTGTGCCCAGGGAGGTAGCGATGTCTGTGGGTGTCGTGGCTGTGTGATGCTCCCTCTGTACGGAGGTGTCTGTATCCCAGGTAATGAGAGATTAACAGACCATCTCTAATCCCAACACTTACCTGTACTTACCCCTAACACTAACCTATATCTAATCCTAACACTAACCTATATCTAATCCTAACACTAACCTATATCTAATCCTAACACTAACCTATATCTAATCCTAACACTAACCTATATCTAATCCTAACACTAACCTATATCTAATGCTAACACTAACCTATATCTAATGCTAACACTAACCTATATCTAACACTAACCTATATCTAACACTAACCTATATCGAAGTGAGTTAATATTGTTTACGGATCAGGGCTTAGAGGCATCATACTGTGTGTGTGTGTGTGTGTGTATGTGTGTGTGTGTGTGTGTGTGTGTGTGTGTGTGTGTGTGTGTGTGTGTGTGTGTGTGTGTGTGTGTGTGTGTGTGTGTGTGTGTGTGGAGCCAATGAGGCTCAGCTTAGGTTTGGACCAGCAGGGTTTTACACGCTTCAATGACCAGCCGCAGATCAGTCACAGGCAGCAAATCAGTGAAATGAATGACTTGTTAAAACTTAGACTTCCTTCAGAATGCCAAATCTCTCTAGGACACCTTTCCCCACTGATCACTATAAGCATAGACACACATATTAGTGTGTGTGTGTGTGTGTGTGTGCGTGTGTTTTTGTATATGTGTGTGCAGTTGTGTGTGGGTGTGTTATATCCCATCAAAAATCCATCATGATAGAAAACATTTTCATCTTTTAAGTCTGAGCAATCAGTGTCACTAATTACGCCCAGCTCACTTCATGTGTTGTTCACATTTAGCACACCTCGAGCCCTTCAAAGTGAACTTATCAATATTTGAGGTCTGCTTGCAATTCAATAATTCCACCAATTTCTTAAACGTTTTAAAATCTGACATTCTAATGAATTGCGGTTTTATTTAATACAATATCTGCTTCTTATTCACTCCACTAAAGATAAGTTCTATTTAACAAAAACTAAACGTCGGATTGGTCACATGTATGAAGGCGTCCTCACAGCTGAACCATAGTTGTCCATACGACAAAATGCAACAAATGCCATTCGATTCCTTATTGAATCTGACATCAGGTCAGCTTATAGATAAAGCGTAGACGTCCTCCGGTGTACAGGACCAATAAACACACTCCGGTTGAACTGTTCACCGGCTGTAGTTCATGCCTGTGTCGTGGTGAAACATCGTCGTCATAGTGATGCTGGTGTTAGTAAAGGCACCGTGGCCAGGGCAACGATCATCTCTCACTTTATCTTTCTCTTTTCCTCCCTTTTTCTTTGTCTCCCTTACGCTCCTCTCCATGGGCGTAGGTTTAGGGGGGGGCGGTGGGGACATGTCCCCACCAACATTTGAACATGACAAAATTTTCCCCACCAATATTTAAACATGAAATTGTCCCCACCAATATTTAAACATGAAATTGTCCCCACCAATATTTAAACATGAAATTGTCCCCACCTATATTTTAGCGAACTCCGTTATGAGTTTGTGCTTCTATTTGGATCAATTGCGACCGCAGAGCCAGGAGGGCGGTACTAGATGCGCCGTAATTTGATTGGCTAAAAAACCTATGGGGGAGGAGTTATCTGACACGCTATAAGTACACAGGAGAGTGAAATCAAGCAGGAGTGTGTTAGCGAGCGCAGCCGCACCACCAGCACCAGGGTCGCTACAATATATTCAACACGATATCACAGGTTTTCGTGAAATAGACACGATTTTTGTACCCCAAATTTGTGACATGCACACGTAAAAGTTCGTTTTTTCGTGTCCTGGACACGATTACACACACAAAAAAGCACACCAAACGTTTTTGGTCAACGACACGTTAAACAAATAAGTAAATCGAAATGTTAGGTATTGGTTAAGGTTAGGGCAAGAGTAAGAGTCAGGCTTTCGTTTAATATTTAGAGTAATAAAAAGAGTTATATTCCAGAAAGTTAAATCCGTCGCGTTTACAATTCAAGCTACGCCCACTTCCTGGTTGAAATGCAAGTTGAGTCAACCAATCACAACACTTGCTTTCGACAGCTCAGGGAAATCGTGTCCAGGACACGAAAAAAATACTTTTTACGTGTGGATGTCACAAATCTCGGGTACAAAAATCGTGTCTATTTCACGAAATCTCATGATATCGTGTTGCGATAGTGTTGTGATTGGTTGACTCAACTTGCATTTCAACCAGGAAGTGGGCGTAGCTTGAATTGTAAACGCGACGGATTTAACTTTCTGGAATATAACTCTTGTTATTACTCTAAATATTAAACGAAAGCCTGACTCTTGCCCTAACCTTAACCAATACCGAACATTTCGATTTACTTATTTGTTTAACGTGTCGTTGACCAAAAACGTTTGGTGTGCTTTTTTGTGTGTGTGTGACGATTTTCCGTGGAGTCCTAAATATTACGTGTCCTGTACACAAAAAAGTCATCGTGTCCAGGACACGAAAAAACGAACTTTTACGTGTGCATGTCACAAATTTGGGGTACAAAAATCGTGTCTATTTCACGAAAACCTGTGATATCGTGTTGGATATCGTGTTGATATATTGAATCTGACAAACAGCATCTAAAAGTTGAACGGCAGGTACTACATAATTATTTTTGTCTGCACATATTGCTCTCCACATGGAGATGCTAGTTAAACTTTACAGTACTATAAAAGCTAAATTAATCACATTATTCGGAGTAAAAGTTCCCTTACCGCGGGGGGGAATGTCCCCACCAAAGCTGGGACCAAACCTACGCCCTTGCTTCTCTCCCTCTCTCAGTCTGTCTTCCTTCTATTTTCTCTCTCTGTCCCACCTGGTCCAATGTTTGTCTGTTCTGTTTGTTCTGTCTGTTCTGTCTGTCTTGTCTGTTCTGTCTGTCCTCTCACATTCTGTCTTTCTTTGTTTTTCTGTCTTTCTCTCCCCCCCCCACTCCCTGTTATTGTTTCTAATACTTTTCTCTCTTTCCTTCTCTCCCTCTTTCTTTCTCAGTTTGAACAGGTGTGTTACCCATATCATGTTACCAAGTTTCGGACAAATTCACCTGAAATTACGTTACATTTATATTTCTCTCACCTGAAACTACATTATAGTTGTAGGTAACTTGAATCATATTTACATGTATCTGTCTTCTATTGGGTCCGGGCAGCTCAGTTCCTTATCTTATGGATCTAATGGATTTGTCCCAGCGTGGGGTGACTTGGCAGGAACACGTTGTGACCTGCTCTTGGTGTGTGTGGTGTGTGTGTTTGTGTTGCCGTAATGTCTCCATGTTGGATCTTTCATAAGGTTCTCCACATGAACCATAAGTGCCTCCGCTCCATCTCCTTGACCCGTCCGTGTCAGAACCAAACTTTATTGCACCCTGCTGTGACATTGTCCCAGGAGTTGTATGTATTGACACGTCGTCCACGTCCACCCGGACAAAACATCGCTCTCTGTGTTCCGTTAGACCGTGGGCGAGGATCGGGGGAGGAAGTGGGGAGGAGAGAGAATGGGTGAGGTCAGACAACACTGTAGCCTCCCAGCTGTGGGCCACTTAGACTAAAGCACAGGTGAAGACGAGGGCCAGACTACCTACCTGCCAACCTGTCTGTCTCCTACAGACCTGTGGTGGCCAGAGAATTGGCATTGTCTCTGAGGCAAGGGTCAGACACCTCCTCCTTGGCCTCCTCCTCTTGCCCCCCTTTTCTCAGCCCCCTTGGTTCGGGGAGATAAACACACACACACATCTTTGTATTTCTAATCCTTGTGAGGGAATTGAATGGAAAATTTCATTTTCCCTAACTCTAACCGTAAGCACAACACTAAACTAATCCTAACATTAACCTTAACCTGAACTTAACCTCGACGACCTCAGAATAACCTACCATTTACACCAAACCAGAACCTTTTCCCAGTGCTTAATTCTAACTTATTCCAATTGCTAGTTTCACCCTAAAACAAACCTGTAATCTGTGTATTTGTTGGGGAGAAGCGTTGAGTAATTTGAAGGGTGGCTTTTTCATGCTTTACTATCCTCATATTACCATCCCGACCAGATCTGATCTGATTTTAATCTTGATTCTTGAATCATATGAACGGGTTCGATGTGACCGATGGGTTTCGACTAGATCAAAATCATCTTTGGAATCGCATATTAAAACGCCGGCGCCCCGGTTGAGTCTGTGGTTGTAACGTAATATGCGTTCATGTCTCCGCTACGCCAGGAATCCTCCCCACCACACGTAACAACCACGCTATCCTTCTCATGACATCTTCATATCAACGCTCCTCCTCCTCCTCAGAAACTAACAGAGGAAAACACACACACGGCAGACAGATTCAGACGCTCACGACTAGACGCGTTTCCGCGGCGACGCCGCCAAAGTCGCGGCCCAATTGAAACTGAAGAGGTTTCTGGCCTGTATAATTATTTCAAACACGGGAAAGCGAATCACTTTAGGAGGCGGATTTGCATCTCATTACGGCCATACAAAGGCAGGATTATCCAAACAGACAGGGGAAGCTCGTTCTGTTGTCAACGACTCCTCGCCTCGTGCAGATGAGAAAAACCAGACGCATGTTCCATCAGATGAGAGAAACCAGACGCATGTTCCATCAGATGAGAGAAACCAGACGCATGTTCCATCAGATGAGAGAAACCAGACGCATGTTCCATGTTATTGCTGAAATACAAAACCAGCCACCGATCGTGTGATTGGAATATGGGCCCTGGTAGGTCCATACGTATCAACACTGAAAATGTTGGATGATTAGCTGAGGGAACGATCATTTTAAGGACATGATGTTGTGTTATTCCACCAGCACCCAGCTGTCTACTCATGGTAGAAGCAGACACACTCGGCCCTTCGCCTTTCCTCAGCCTCTCTCACCCACTCTCTCACCCACGCTCTCACCTACGCTCTCACCCACGCTCTCACCCACGCTCTCACCCCTATCTCACCCACGCTCTCTCCCACTCTCTCGCTCCACGCTCTCACCCCTATCTCAACCCCTCTCTTACTCCACGCTCTCACCAACGCTCTCACCAACGCTCTCACCCACGCCCTCACCTCCTATTTCACCCACGCTCTCACCCACGCTCTCACCCACGCCCTCACCCCCTATTTCACCCACGCTCTCACCCACGCTCTCACCCACGCCCTCACCCCTATTTCACCCACGCTCTCACCCACGCCCTCACCCCCTATTTCACCCACGCTCTCACCAACGCTCTCACCCACGCTCTCACCCACTCTCTCACCCACACTCTCACCCACGCTCTCACACACGTTCTCACCCCCTCTCTCACTTGTCTCACTCTTCCCCGTCCTTCTGTCACTCCTTCTCTTAGACCTCTGAGTCGCTCAAAAAGGTAATTGACTTGTATAATTGGCTCAAGTGATGGCAATCGAGTGTGTGCGTGAGTGTGTGTGCATGTGTGAGTTAGTCTGTGTGTTAGTGTGTTTGTGTGTGTGTGTGAGTGCGTGTGTGTGTATGTGGGGGCAGTTGATTCAGCCAGCTGTCTGCTGGCCTAATAGGCAGCTTGTTAAGCAATTTGGACCCTGAAGAGGATCTATTGAAGTCTGGAATGTAAAACCATGAAATGTGACACATTTTACATCTGTCAAATAAGTTTCCTCATCTTAAACAAAAGCCCCCAGAATGCATGGTGGGGAGTGGATTCTATCTCAAATAGTAATGTTTACTGTCATTTACCACGTTTGAGTTCATTTCTACCACATAAGACCAGGCTCAGACAAAATATTGGGGACCCAGGCTATAATGTCTAACCTGGCGATATTAGTAATATGTAATATAGCTTAATAAAAACGAAAATATATATATATAGATAAATATATATATATATATATATAATAAATATGTATCTAATATTGGGCCGAGGAAAGAGACGAGAGAGGAAGTTGCCGACTAGCCGTGAACGAGCACCCTGCCAGACGCTCTGCATTGTGGGTACGGTAGGGCAGAGTGGCGATGGGATTTGAAAGGCGTTCCGCTTGGGCGCCTCGCTGATTTGCATTCTACATTGGAGAAGCACAAACACACACACAGACAGACAGACACACACACACTCACGGGTAGATGAGGTCAACAGCTCTAATTAAGACAATCCTCTCTCCAAAAATACCTGCGAGAGCCGGAGAGAGAGAGACAGGCAGAGAGACAGAGGGAGAGACAGAGGGAGACAGAGAGAGAGACAGAGGGAGACAGAGAGAGGGAGAGAGCGACAGAGGGAGAGAGGGAGAGACAGAGAGACAGAGAGAGAGAGAGGGAGACAGAGGGAAAGAGACAGGGGGAGAGGGAGAGAGACAGAGGAAGACAGCGAGAGAGAGGGATATTGAGGTACATGGAACAGTCGAACCCACTAACAACCAGCTCTCAACATTACTTTTCGGGCATGTTATTTTTCGCTTTACGATTCCGATAATGATGATATTAGAGAGGAGAGAGTGATCGGGCCCCGATGCGATTGTTCCCACCGTCTCCCTTTTATTGTGGAGCATCAGAGAGAGAGAGAGAGGGAGAGAGAGAGAGAGAGAGGGAGAGAGAGGGAGAGAGAGGGACTCGTCAATGAGTAATTTTCCTTTCTTTTACAGCAGCATAAATTTAACGGGGGGAATATGCGGGGAGAAATCCTTTTAGCGGCTGATTTATGGCTGTCTGATGGCGGAATCATAGATCACGACGGCGGCGGCCGACACTGATGGGCCCGTATGAGGGCCACTAATGCCCACAGAACAAAATGTAACCAATCTGTGGAGGCCCTCAACCATGCAATGGGCACTAATAGAAACTCCCAAACTGTCTGCCTGTCACTGCCGAGCACCGGGAGGGGGGACCGGGGGATGGGGGGGAGGTGGGTTATAAATGTACCTGTTGTGAAAAGAGGGCAAAAGATAGAGGATGGAGAGAGGGCAAGAGAAGGGGAGAATGGAAGGGAAGAGGGAGAATGGGAGAGAGGGTGTGGTGGTGGGGGAGAAAGAGAGCCCGGGTGTATATTTGACTGTTCTGTCGTTCTCTTGCAGAGGGGGTCCCTAATGTCAAGCAAAAATGTAATGAAGGAAAGAAAAGAGAAAAAAAAATGAAACAGCAAACAACATCAACAAAGTCAGGAACATTAACACACACACACACTGTGGGTCCAGGGTCACTATGGAAACACACACACTGTGGGTCCAGGGTCACTATGGAAACACACACTGTGGGGCCGGGGTCACTATGGAAACACACACACTGTGGGTCCAGGGTCACTATGGAAACACACACTGTCGGTCCAGGGTCACTATGGAAACACACACACTGTGGGTCCAGGGTCACTATGGAAACACACACACTGTGGGGCCAGGGTCACTATGGAAACACACACACTGTGGGTCCAGGGTCACTATGGAAACACACACACTGTGGGTCCAGGGTCACTATGGAAACACACACACTGTGGGGCCGGGGTCACTATGGAAACACACACCCACTGTGGGGCCTGGGTCACTATGGAAACACACACTGTGGGGCCGGGGTCACTATGGAAACACACACACTGTGGGTCCAGGGTCACTATGGAAACACACACACTGTGGGTCCAGGGTCACTATGGAAACACACACACTGTGGGTCCAGGGTCACTATGGAAACACACACACTGTGGGTCCAGGGTCACTATGGAAACACACACACTGTGGGTCCAGGGTCACTATGGAAACACACACACTGTGGGGCCAGGGTCACTATGGAAACACACACTGTGGGGCCGGGGTCACTATGGAAACACACACACTGTGGGTCCAGGGTCACTATGGAAACACACACTGTGGGTCCAGGGTCACTATGGAAACACACACACTGTGGGTCCAGGGTCACTATGGAAACACACACACTGTGGGGCCAGGGTCACTATGGAAACACACACACTGTGGGTCCAGGGTCACTATGGAAACACACACACTGTGGGTCCAGGGTCACTATGGAAACACACACACTGTGGGGCCAGGATCACTATGGAAACACACACACTGTGGGTCCAGGGTCACTATGGAAACACACACACTGTGGGTCCAGGGTCACTATGGAAACACACACACTGTGGGGCCGGGGTCACTATGGAAACACACACCCACTGTGGGGCCTGGGTCACTATGGAAACACACACTGTGGGGCCGGGGTCACTATGGAAACACACACACTGTGGGTCCAGGGTCACTATGGAAACACACTCACTGTGGGTCCAGGGTCACTATGGAAATACACACACTGTGGGTCCAGGGTCACTATGGAAACACACACCCACTGTGGGGCCTGGGTCACTATGGAAACACACACACACACACACACACTGTGGGGCCTGGTTCACTAAAGAAAACGGTTGAAAACCTATGTAGGCCTACATACACACACAGACACTCACATACGTAAGCACACATGAGAACACACAGACACAGGGTGAACACTTTAATCGCCTTGATGTGTTTCATGGCTGTGTTCCACGCACACATCGTGTCCTCCACAAAAACCTCGCCGCGCCTCAACGCGTATTTATCATAAAACAGGAGAACCAAACCAGCTCGACCTCCTCTCCTCTCCCCCCTCTGCTCTGTCCCCACGGTTAAAGAGAGTAATGCAGCTTCCATTAAGGACAATATGCAGTGCTTCACTCCGGGGGGGGAGAGAGAGGAGGGCGCGAGTTCACTCGTCTGCATTCAGAGTGAGCCTCTGTTGCTCCACTCGCTTAACAGCCGACCGTCATACTCACCCCTTCAGGTGAGGTTAAACGCCTTCCCCAATATGAGAGGGAGAGAGCGAGAGATAGAATGAGCTGAATAGATTCAGTTTGGAACAGCCGGGGCGCAGGCCGTGTACACGAGGTCCGGGATGATTGAGGAGAAAACTGAGAGGGCTAAGAGGTGAATGGAGAAGTGGTTGGGAGGGAAAGGAGGTCCTGGAAAAGAAGAGAGAGGGAGAGGAAGAGATAAAAGACTGATGAAAAGGTGTTAGGGAGAGAAGGTGAGTGAGCCGTGGCGTGTGGAGTAAATGAACAACGTCTCCGGCGGACTGGAAGAGGTCAGCGGTGACTTCACTGACACCTAGCCACTCAACCTATCGGGAAACAGGAAGAAAACACTGCTGGCAACAACCAGGATTTCTTGTCCTGATATCCTCCACATTGTTAGTCTCATGCCGCCAGCCAGATACACAGCCTGACAGGACCAGCGTCAGATCTAAACGGAGGAGAGGAGGAGGAGCCTGGGAGGTTGGCTGGAGACGGTGTGGGAGGAGGTGAAAGGAGGTGACAGGAACCGGAGCTATGCATGTCAATAAAGATCAGGCTAAAGACAGACTGTACAACAGGTACTCTCTCTCTCTCTCTCTCTCTCTCTCTCTTTTCTCTCTCTCTTTCTCTCTCTCTCTTTCCTTCTTCCTTTCATATTCACATTATGTATAAATTTATTTCATAGTTACATTATGTATATATTTATTTCATAGTTACATTATGTATATATTTATTTCATATTGACGTTATATATATATTTCTTTCATTTTCACATTATGTATACATTTCTTTGATATTTTCATTTTGTATACCATCTTTCCAATTTTACATTTTGTATACTGTCTTTACAATTTCACATTTTGTATACTTTCTTTCATATTTACATTATGTATATATTTCTTTTATATTTACATTATGTATATATTTATTTTATATTTACATTATGTATATATTTATTTCATATTTTCTTTTTGTATACTGTCTTTCCAATTTCACATTTTGTATACTTTCGTTCATATTTACATTATCTATATATTTATTTTATATTTACATTATGTATATATTTCTTTCATATTTTCTTTTTGTATACTATCTTTCCAATTTCACATTTTGTATACTTTCTTTCAGAGTTACATTATGCATAGATCCCATCATCTAGCTTTTTTCCTTCTCAAGACATCACTCTGAAATCTCTCTCTTAGCCACTCCCTCTTTCACTATTTCACCATCCTGTCTTTCCCTTTATTTTTCTCTCTCTCTCTCCGACTCTCTCCGGTCGTGGCCGTGAGCTGGTTACAGGGCAGACCTTAGCAATATTGTCGTAGCAACCGACAGGAGCAGATGTGACTCTGGTCGCCGGGCGTTTGGCAGGAGCACTCATCGTCACGGAGACAGCAATGCGGCTGGACAGCGCATCAGCTGCGGTGACACACACACACGCAACAAACACACACCAAACACACACACACACGCACAACAAACACACAACCCTTGACAAGTCACATATCCTGCTTCCCTGGCTGGTGCGATAACACACTCCCCTGGCCAAGGACCCCCTAGGACCGCTCCAAAACACACACACACTCCAACCCCTCTGAGGGACTGCAAGTGCACAGCCAGAAAGGAGAGTCCGGGCGAGGGGGTAGAACAGGGGAGAACAGGGGAGGAGAGGGGAGGAGAGGAGAGGGGAGGGTTGCTAACCAGGCACTAAAAAGCACTGTCAGACATACAACAGGATTTTTCATCACTTGAGGGATTTGCTTCTATTTTAATCTGGTGCCAAGTCGTAGACAAGTGGTTGTTTCAGGGCTAAACGTACAAACTTGTCCAAGGAGACCTGGATCAGCGCACACACAGACGCAGGGCGTGTCCGCGAGCCACAGAACCACGGCCCAGATGGTCGAATGAAGACATCTGTAACATGTACAACTTAACCGAACGAACACGCTACATGCCAACAGACAGGCACGGCTGCTCCATCTCACTCTCGCTCTCTCCTCCTGTCTCTCTCCCTCTCTCTCTTTCTCCGATTCTTCAGCGTGGAAGTTTGAGGAAGTGAAGCAGACTGCGCGTTCGGCGATGGGCCGCGCAAGTGTTTTACGGGAAAACGTGTGTACAAAAGAATACAGATCGTAGTATATCCAGGTGTCATTTATCACGGAGGGAAAAGTCATATTTGGTTTGCAGACGCACGCGCGTGTGGACTCTGTAGGTGTGTGTTCGTGTCTGTTTGTGGTGTGTGTGTGCGTGCGTGCGCGCGAGTGTGTATACAGAAAAGAGAGTGTCAGAGGAGATGTCTGTCAGGCGCTGAGTGTCTGTGGCAGCACTCTGACATTTCCTGCTCTGACACTTGTCTCAGCTCATCTCAGGATGTGTGGATAGTTGCCCTGGAGACACGAGGCAACCAGCTACACGACGTTTCCGTTTTTTTTAGCTAGTCAGAGTCTTTCAGGACATTCTATTATATTCTTCATTGAAACATGCAAACCTTTAAACCTTGTTTAGAGTTAGCGCCAGTTCTGTTTTATGAACCTTCCTTCTCACAGGCAGTAGACAGCTCTCTCTCCTTCCAGCCCCACATAAACTCTAATAGAAAATTAAAACCAGAATCACCTTTTTTCGGTCAATGTCGTCTGGTTTTGCTTTTACTTTTTCCGTGATTATTTTCACCTGTACAGCTCTCATACCTGTTCACATTCTTTGAATTGTTCTATTTGCTCAGCCATCCTCAACTGCTTTTTCCTCCCACAATCCCAGTCTTACAATCTGTACACACTAACGACCTGCCTGCTAGATACACTTTAACTTTTACATTCTGTGTATTGACTCTCTTTGTATTTGTATTGTTGTTATTGACATATCAATGCTGCTCAACTGACCTACTTATACCTCATCCTGTATTAACTGTATAATAAGTTTCCACTTGATCCTCTATTGCCTTGTGTGTCCCACTGCTATTTGCACTCTTGTATTCTGTTTATTTATTGTGTAACTGTATGTTGTCGCCGTTGCAAATGAGAATTTCTTTTCAATCGGCCTACCTGGTAAAATAAGGGTTGAATTAAAAATTACAAAATGACTGCTAGTCATTGACATCTATTCATGACGCAATGAACAATCTGGCAAAAACACCACAACACACCTAGTGAGGATGTATACAAGCCTGCTCAAGTACATGTGGAAAGTTTCATAGAAAAATGAATCAATGTATTGTAATTATCATCAACGTATCATAAAGTTCTCAAAGTTTAAGTTTAGTTTTTCAAGCATTGCCCTCACCTCCAACTCAATTTGAGTGTAAATCACTGCGCTGTATTTTGTTTAATTTAACTTAATTCCCTATTCTTCGAACTAAGTCGGTATCCGTGATAGCCCTCTGAGTGCAGCTGAGTGCAGCCGGGGCTGGTCCAGGGTAATTGTACCCACCCACCAGTGCTTCTGTCTGGGTAAAACCCTCCAAGCCCTGATCCTCCTGTAATAGTGAACAGGATAAGTTGGACCTAGTCAGCACTGTTCCCCGGGATCCCGGGTGCCTTTGTCCTCCTACACCTCTCCCTCTCTTATCCCTCCTTTTCTCAATCCTTCCTGATGCATTAAATACCCCCATTATACTCTCTCTCTCTCTCTCTCTCTTTTTCTCAGTCTGTTTTATCCGACAGCTCTTCTGTTAGATACGTATTGAAGGGAGCCAAATCTGACAAAATAACTTTTTGTTGAATAATGTAAGATATAATATAATGAACTCTCAGTCAGTGAATCTTCACCTTCATCTAATTCATCTCTCATTTTGTAGAGGGGAACTAAATCAATTTTCTCTCTTATTAGGATTCCTCTTTTTAAATCCAGGCTATGTGTTTCTCTCTCTCTCTCTCGCCCTCTCTGGCTCTCTCTCTCCTTTTCTCTCTTTCAATGTACAGGTCTTCTCTGAACTCTGTACATTTTTCATTCCTTCTCTTGCGCTGCCATTATCCCGGCGCATATCAGAGGGCTTTAATGAAGATTCACAACATTTTCTCCTTCTCTCCTAATACCTTATCAAAGAAGAATCTCGTTCCGGAAAATCAATTTTCTTTCATATTATTAAGTCCTCCTCCTCTGCGTCTGCATGCACGATTCCCCGGACTTAACCCTGTACACCCCGCACACTCAATACAGATAGCCTTATCTCATATCACGTAGATACCGCACGCCTGGGAGATCTGGAGTTATGGAGAGGGAAAGGAAGGAGACATTGGGAGGAGAGTGGATGTTGAATCTGTTACGTCCCCCTCGCTCTCCCTGTCTCCTTCTCTGTGTTTCTGTTCTGATTTGCAGATTGGAGACAGGTGGAGCTGAGGGGGTCGTTTGTTTGACTGGATGCACCTGTGGGTGGAGCCAGCCAGGGGTTAAATGTTCCTGGTGCTCAGCCCCACAGCCCTTCCTTTTCTCCACAGGCACCATTTTGTTGAGCATGTGGCTGAGAACTCTCGTTCTGTAGTTACACCTACCAACACTTACACATTTTACACTCACTCCTGCACTTCCATTGCACTCCACATACGCCTACTATCACACCTCACCAGCAAACTCTTTGTTGAAAGGATACATTTGTTGTGGGTAACCAATAAACCTTTGTTATTCCTTTGAAAGTAACGTGTGGACTCCTTGCTTGTCACTGCCTATGAGCCGGGTTGAATCTGTTCTGTCGGTGAGGTTGAATATGTTCTATTTCTGAGGTTGATTCTGTCCTGCCTTGGTTTTGGCGGTGGAGGTAGAGTAGGTTCTGTGGTGGATGTAGAGTAGGTTCTGCGTTGGATGTAGAGTAGGTTCTGCGGTGGAGGTAGAGTAGGTTCTGCGTTGGATGTAGCGTAGGTTCTGCGGTGGAGGTAGAGTAGGTTCTGCGGTGGAGGTAGAGTAGGTTCTGCGGTGGATGTAGAGTAGGTTCTGCGGTGGAGGTAGAGTAGGTTCTGCGGTGGAGGTAGAGTAGGTTCAGCGGTGGAGGAATAGTAGGTTCTGCGCTGGAGGTAGAGTAGGTTCTGCGGTGGAGGTAGTGTAAATTCTGCGGTAGATGTAGAGTAGGTTCTGCGGTGGAGGAAGAGTAGGTTCTGCGGTGGAGGTAGAGTAGGTTCTGCGGTGGAGGTAGAGTAGGTTCTGCGGTGGATGTAAAGTTGGTTCTGCGGTGGAGGTAGAGTAGGTTCTGCGGTGGAGGTAGAGTAGGTTCTGCGGTGGAGGTAGAGTAGGTTCTGTAATGGAGGTAGAGTAGGTTCTGTGGTGGAGGTAGAGTAGGTTCTGCGGTGGAGGTACAGTAGGTTCTGCGGTGGAGGTAGAGTAGGTTCTGCGGTGGAGGTAGTGTAGTTTCTGCAGTGGAGGTAGAGTAGGTTCAGCGATGGAGGTAGAGTAGGTTCTGCGTTGGATGTAGAGTAGGTTCTGCGGTGGAGGTAGAGTAGGTTCTGCGGTGGAGGTAGAGTAGGTTCTGCGGTGGATGTAGAGTTGGTTCTGCGGTGGAGGTAGAGTAGGTTCTGCGGTGGAGGTAGAGTAGGTTCTGTAATGGAGGTAGAGTAGGTTCTGTGGTGGAGGTAGAGTAGGTCCCATGGTGAAGTGAGTTGCTGGGTGATGAATTAAGTGGGGCAGGGGTAATGATGAGGCATCATGGATGTAAATGATACTCAGCCCTGGAGGAGTTGGAGGGCTCTGGGAGATCTGGAGGAGGAGAGACCAGGGGAACGGGGGAACGGAGAGATGATAAAAGGAGAGTGGAGCAGAGCAGGAAGCAGAAGTGCTGGAGGTGGTGATGTATGTGGGTCGTCAGGGAGGTCGTACAACATGCAGTGTGCCTCATCCCGACAAACACACGCACACACACGCACACACACACACACACACACACACACGCACACACACACACACGCACACACACACACACGCACACACACACACACACACACACACGCACGCACACACACACACACACGCACACACACACACACACACACACACACACACACACGCACACACACACGCACACACACACACACTACATTATTCAGATACAAAACACACAAACACACACGCAAACACACACACACACCTTACTCACATTATATAGGTACAAAATTAACACACCTCACTTATGTTATTCAAGGACAAAACACACAGAGACAAGCAGTGCAGAAGACGTGGAGCCCTACTCCACGTTTCATCAGACCTGACGTGGAATGACACTGTAAATGTAAGTTTAGCTTTTTCCTCTCTTCATTTTTCCTTACCTTTAATTTTCATTTTCAAGAGATCGTTATGTTCGCTCTGGCAACGTATGTGATAACACATTCCATGCCAATGAGGCCGTTTGAATTGAATCGAGAGACAGAGAGAGAGAGAGAGAGAATTAGAGAGAGTTAGAAAGAGAGTTAGAAAGAGAGTTAGAAAGAGAGTTAGAGAGTTAGAAAGAGAGTTTGCGTTAGAGCGAGAGTCGCCGTGTGTGTTTCAGCGCGTGACGATGTGCGTGACGACGTTTCTCTAGTTGCACGCGCGAGGAGACTCGGCACAGGCGCGCGCGTGTGTGTGAGTGAGTGTCCGTGTTTCCCGTGTGCTATCTGTGCCCGGCTCTGTGTCTGGTATCAGGACTGGGGTAATCCATTATTCCCACTGTGACACGGAGACAGACAGGTGGACCGGTGGTCCTGGTTCGTTACTGCGGCTTATTGTCATGCCGAGTTACATGGACGCGTGATCACATTACCCAGCCCCCGGACCAGACACACGTTTATTCAGTTTGCACTGTTTTATGTTCCCAGCCAACTTATTTCCTTTAGCCAGGCCCTGCCGACAAGCTCCTCTATGCCGTATTAATCTCGTTTATGGACTTATCTTGCCCGAGATATCAGAACCGCAGGCAGGGAGGCAGGTAGGCAGAGGGACACAAACACACACACACACATACAGATATCAACACACACACACACAGATATCACAACCGCAGGCAAACTGGGGTTATCCTTACTCCAGCGGTTGACAAAGAGAAAGAATGTACACGCTCACAGACGCGAGAACCTCAAGAGGGACCCGAGGTACCCCAGTAAAACAGGACATGTGAATGGAGCTACAACACTTCAGGTAGAACCACCCTGGACACGGTTTTAAACACTGTTGTGCCCCTGATAAAGCACTCCTGCACCCACTCAGGCCTCGTCAGGGAGTGCTGACATGGTTCCTAGTGGAGTACCTCAGGGAGCAGAGAGTGGGAGACTCCATGCACTACACCACTCGGTTTGTGACAGGGGGAAAAATCTTGTTCTGGTGAAGCCATGATTTTGTGGATTTAAATATGTGCCTTGGGTCATTGTCATGCTGAAAGGTGAACTTCCTCTTTATCTTCAGGTTTCTAACGGAAGGTGCCTGAAGGTTTTGTGCCAAAAATGCCTGGTATTTGAAACTGTTCATATCTCCCTCCACCCTGACTAGGGCCCTGGTTCCAGCTGAAGAAAATAGGCCCCAAAGCTTGATGCTGCCACCACAATGCTTCACTGTGGATATGGTGTTCTTTAAGTGATGCCCAGTGTTTTCTTTGCACAAAACATATCTTTTGGAGCTAAGAAGTTGGTTTCATCTGACCATAACAAATTTGCCCAAATGTTTTGGGAGATTTTTGTAAACTTCAGCCGATCTTGGATGTTTTTCTTTGCAAGAAACCAGTTTGTTTGTTAATATAATTGTTCACGTTATTGTTCACATCAAAAGTTTCAGAGAAAATGGCATGCCGATTTTTTTAATCCACTACAGCATGTAACACATAGCATATATGAGGAGAGAGGGAAAGGAAGAATGAGAGAAAGACCTTTCAGATTGGGAACATTTAGAACCTGCAGACATTCTGCCTCCCGTATTGAATGCAGTAATGAAGGGAACGTGATGGAGGGAATAATATATAGAGAGAAGGAGAGAGAGAGAGAGATATTCCATGCTCAGGGGGGGGGGATGAGAACCTCCAGGATTAGAATGATTTCATTACTGTTCCTCTGTGAGTTCCTCTCTAAAGCCCCGGCTTACACACACACACACACACACA
>CM055757.1:7454887-7562387 GCA_029465975.1 Dallia pectoralis
GCACCGCTGGTCGGACCTGCGTCTCCGCGGGCGACAAGCGGACTAGGACAGCGCGTTACGTGTTTTATTTTGGGATCGGACTCCCGTTTTTTTTCCAAATTACTTGTTTGATTGTTGTTACAGCTACTGCACAATTAGCTTTCGTAACCAAGGCATATTCCTATGAACCAAGGCATTTTGACCATGAGTGTCAACTACCGGTTAACTGTATGAAGTTAACTATAAATTGAAATTATAGGTAACTATAATCTATATGGAAAAATAAACTGAATCAGGTGTAGACGATATTACTGAAAAAGTAAATAATTGTTTAATGTGTATGTTTATGCAAAATACCTCATCTAATATGACGTTCAAGTTCAAGTTTTAGATACTGACGTCCGTTGAACATTTCAAAAGAGAAAGAAGTATATTTGTTCTTACAGTGTTTTTTTAGTTTAAGTTGAGTTAAATAGTTTAAGTAAAACAGTGTGTGTACGCGTACGCGTCCTGTAGACACTGTGGAGATACGGACAGTGGCTGTAAGATAAAACCCTGTCCTCAGATGCCCCTGTGATATCCACTTTCATTCGTCCACTTTCATTCGTCCAAGTAGCAGCATATACCAGAGATTCAGCAGTATTTTACACCACAGACTCAATGAGGAACTGACTTATTTCACAAAAATCCAACAGTCACATTCAAATACAGACATGCTAATGCAAACGTTCAAATACAGACAGGCTAATGCAAACGTTGTAAGCTGCACCTTTGATCTTTATAGAATTTCTCGAGTAGTACCATGATAAATCTGATTTGTGTGTGTGTGTCTGTGTGTGTTCTGTGTGTGTTTGGTGTATGTTAGTGTGTGTTGTGGTTGTGTGTGCTAATAAAAACCTAACGATCACACTTAAAAACCTTTACACACTTAGGGAACATTTTATTATAATCGCCATGGAGAAGCTATCCATGCATTGAGATCAGGGCATCACGCAAGATCCAGTAAAAAAACACACACACACACACAAACGCACACACAAGGACAACTCTTGACTCTTCACACACATTCCATATGCTTGAGGTCACCAGGTTCGCGATAACAAATAACAACAAGCGGTGTTTTGGTTAGATCTGCACAAGTTAATTAGCATCGTGACGCGCGCGACTTACGAGCGCGACTTGAACGACGGCTAAATAGCTAGCGTGCCAGCGTGCTGAGAGAGACTGAGAGCGACAGGGAGCGAGAGGAGAAAGGTGGAGAGGGCGGTGGAGTGGAGAGAGGAAACATAACACTGAAGGTAGAGTTTGTGCCATTGAATGATGAACAGTCCATATGTTACAGAGGCGTCATAAATTATGTCCAGATGCATTGTGGGGCCAGCGTGGGGTGATCCTGAAATAGGCCACAGAGACACAGACAGAAAGGAAACAAATAGACCTTATATCAGCGGGAGAGAGGACGCACACGTACACACACACACACACACACACACACGCGTGCGTGCACACACACACTGTAAACCTGCTGGCCACAGGCTCCGGTCTGCAGAAAACTGCAAGCCCACAAACACACACACACTATAACATGCATACATGCACAGTGGCGTAGTGTTGCCTGGAGAACAGAAAAGAGTACAGGCTGCTCCACAGTGTTACAGCCTGCTCCACAGTGTTACAGCCTGCTCCACAGTGTTACAGCCTGCTCCACAGTGTAACAGCCTGCTCCACAGTGTTACAGCCTGCTCCAGAGTATTACAGCCTGCTCCACAGTGTTACAGCCTGCTCCACAGTGTTACAGCCTGCTCCAGAGTATTACAGCCTGCTCCAGAGTATTACAGCCTGCTCCAGAGTATTACAGCCTGCTCCAGAGTGTTACAGCCTGCTCCACAGTGTAACAGCCTGCTCCACAGTATTACAGCCTGCTCCACAGTATTACAGCCTGCTCCACAGTATTACAGCCTGCTCCACAGTATTACAGCCTGCTCCAGAGTATTACAGCCTGCTCCAGAGTGTTACAGCCTGCTCCACAGTATTACAGCCTGCTCCACAGTATTACAGCCTGCTCCACAGTATTACAGCCTGCTCCACAGTGTTACAGCCTGCTCCACAGTGTTACAGCCTGCTCCACAGTATTACAGCCTGCTCCACAGTATTACAGCCTGCTCCACAGTGTTACAGCCTGCTCCACAGTGTTACAGCCTGCTCCAGAGTATTACAGCCTGCTCCACAGTATTACAGCCTGCTCCACAGTATTACAGCCTGCTCCACAGTGTTACAGCCTGCTCCACAGTATTACAGCCTGCTCCACAGTGTTACAGCCTGCTCCACAGTGTTACAGCCTGCTCCACAGTGTTACAGCCTGCTCCACAGTATTACAGCCTGCTCCACAGTGTTACAGCCTGCTCCACAGTGTTACAGCCTGCTCCACAGTATTACAGCCTGCTCCACAGTATTACAGCCTGCTCCACAGTATTACAGCCTGCTCCACAGTGTTACAGCCTGCTCCACAGTATTACAGCCTGCTCCACAGTATTACAGCCTGCTCCACAGTATTACAGCCTGCTCCACAGTGTTACAGCCTGCTCCACAGTATTACAGCCTGCCCACAGTATTACAGCCTGCTCCACAGTATTACAGCCTGCTCCACAGTATTACAGCCTGCTCCACAGTATTACAGCCTGCTCCACAGTGTTACAGCCTGCTCCACAGTATTACAGCCTGCTCCACAGTGTTACAGCCTGCTCCACAGTATTACAGCCTGCTCCACAGTGTTACAGCCTGCTCCACAGTATTACAGCCTGCTCCACAGTATTACAGCCTGCTCCACAGTATTACAGCCTGCTCCACAGTGTTACAGCCTGCTACAGCCTGCTCCACAGTATTACAGCCTGCTCCACAGTATTACAGCCTGCTCCACAGTATTACAGCCTGCTCCACAGTGTTACAGCCTGCTCCACAGTGTTACAGCCTGCTCCACAGTATTACAGCCTGCTCCACAGTATTACAGCCTGCTCCACAGTATTACAGCCTGCTCCACAGTATTACAGCCTGCTCCACAGTATTACAGCCTGCTCCACAGTGTTACAGCCTGCTCCACAGTATTACAGCCTGCTCCACAGTATTACAGCCTGCTCCACAGTATTACAGCCTGCTCCACAGTATTACAGCCTGCTCCACAGTATTACAGCCTGCTCCACAGTATTACAGCCTGCTCCACAGTATTACTGCCGATGCCGAGGTGTGAAAAACTCTCACTCCTCAAAGATGAGATCAGGGCGTGTTTACAATCAGAGGCTATCAGAAGAACGTTTATTTCCTAAACGTTCTAGCGTTTCTTCATTACTGAACCAGCGAGACATTGACTTGCAAACGTCAGACAGCAATCCTACTGTGTCGTAGTCATTAGGCCGTTGTGTTTTTATTTTATTTTTGTCTTCACTGGGAAAAAAGCTGAACCTAGGGCCAGCTTTGTGAATTTCATTAACTAACAAACACGATTCTCTAACAATGACTCAATGTTATTCTTGTAATTTTCCCTTCTCTTCATTTTGATGTTATCTCGTGTGTGTGGGTGTGTGTGTGTGTGTGTGTGTGTGTGTGTGTGTGTGTGTGTGTGTAGCACGGATGGATACCTGAGAATCTGTCCTCATCCTGTGTATTTATTGACTCAATAAATCATCACAGCACACATCATAAGTAGGCCATCATTATTGTTTGGCCAACAGAGACTCGCAGTGACAGCAAGCATCTAGCGGCCAGACACACTCGCGCACACACACACACACACGCGCAGACACACACATACTTACATACGTACAGACACACACACACACACACACACACACACATAGATTAGTAAGGAAACACATATCGAAGAACAGGAAGAGACAACATGTCAAATCAGCCTAACTCCCGTGTAACTCCCGTGTAACTCCCGTGTAACTCCCGTGTAACCCCGTGTAACTCCCGTGTAACCCCCGTGTAACTCCCGTGTAACCCCCGTGTAACTCCCGTGTAACTCCCGCGTAACCCCCGTGTAACTCCCGTGTAACCCCCGTGTAACTCCCGCGTAACCCCCGTGTAACTCCCGTGTAACCCCCGTGTAACTCCCGCGTAACCCCCGTGTAACTTCCGTGTAACTCCCGTGTAACTCCCGTGTAACTCCCGTGTAACCCCCGTGTAACTCCCGTGTAACTCCCGTGTAACTCCCGTGTAACCCCCGTGTAACTCCCGCGTAACCCCCGTGTAACTCCCGCGTAACCCCCGCGTAACTCCCGTGTAACTCCCGTGTAACCCCCGTGTAACATCCTTGCATCAGTTTCAGCAGGAGTCGTGTGTTTACGAGCATCACTGTGAGCAGTCAGGGGCAGAAGCAACGATGACTTTCAAGATACGAACAGTGCACAGAAACCTAACCTGTCCAAACCATCGTGGTCACACAGTATTTTGGTCATCCATTTTCATGAACAAGGCCGGCCACTAATAATGATCTGTTTCCATTAATCTTTCATCTTCCCTTAACTCCCAGAAGTTCTCTCTCTCTCTGTCTCTCTTCTATCTTCTATCTCCTCTCTTCACTCTATATATTCTCTCCTTTTTGAACCTTTTCGTTTTTCCGTCTCCCATCTTCCATCCATCTATAATTAGCCATTTTCTTTAGCTTTACATTAAACTCACTCCCCTCTCCTCTTCTATTCTAATTTCTCCTCGTAACATTCCCTTCCACCTTCTCCCTCACCTCCCTTGTCCTCATTTCCACTGCCCTTTTTATCACAGTTTTTATCTTAAAACCAAAGACAGGTGCATTTAAAGCAATACATTTCCCAGAAGGTAGTCACAAACTGGCCTAAGAACCATGTGTGTGCCTGTGTGTGTGTATATATGTGTTTCTGTGATTGTGTGTGTGTGCGTACCTGCCGGTGTGCCTGTGTCTGTGTGCGTGAGTGTGTGTGTGTGTTTGTGTGCGTGTGCGTGAGTGTATGTGTGACGACCGAACAGAGCCGAAAGAGAGGAGAGCCTTTCTAACAGCGCTGAGAAAGGGGGAGAGAAAGAGAGGAGAAGAGTGACGCCAGTGAAAGAGAGAGGTAAGGTGACCCTGACCAGGAAGAATGGATGACCCCTGATTTCAATCTGGTGATCCGGGGAAAGCAGATGTGATTGGGTTTGAATAATTAAATGACCGCTCGACAACAACCCAGCTCATAGAACCCGGAGAGCACGGAGCGAGACAAACACACGTCGGACCCCCCTATTCACTATAAATAGCAGAGTTGCTGTTTTCTAAAAGACGGACAAAGCTATTGTCTAAATGCTCGATGTAAAAAATGATTCGTTATCTCCTACCTGTATTGAACCGAGCTTCTATGGTGTTTATTTATTTCTGTGAATAGGAAAATATTCACAAAACAAGAAGGCTTTGTAGTTAAATATTAGCTATAGTGTGATGCTGTATAATCAGTTTGTAGAATTGTACTGACTGAGATATCGTTCAATATATTTCCAAACAAAAATGTGAAATAAATCCAAAGGATGGCATGAGGTGTGTTTGTACATGCATATGTGTGTCCATAAGCATGCCAGTGTGTGTGTGTGTGTAGGTGTTTCTGACATAACTATACTGCATCTGGGTGAAATGCCCTCAAGCTGTGGTTATATCAGAGAAACAGGACAAATGGGGACACTCTAACTCGTTTTGAAAAATCAGACTGGTAAAATGTAAAATTGGGGAAGGAATTTCGATTAAGGTTATGCATCAGGGTTTAGTATAGGGTTAAAGTTGGGAGTTAAATTGTGGCTAAATATACGGATGATTGTTTGATATTAAACAATTACAAATAAATATTGTTATTTTAATAACAAATAGAACAGGAGGGTAAATGCATCTTTTGAATTTTTTATTGAGGTTATAGCTTAGCAAATTTTAAACAAAGTTATTTTGCAAATATGTACACGATAGCACACCTAACTGTCAGAACAACATGCATAAAGTGCATATTTTTTTTACAACATGTAGTGCATAACGTCTGAGAAAAAAGGTCCAACTGAAGCTCATATTTTACATTTAACTACATTTATTTCAGTGTGTGTGATGTTGTTCTTAACTAAACATATTTCAGTGTGTGATGTTGTTCTTAACTATACATATTTCAGTGTGTGATGTTGTTCTTAACTAAACATATTTCAGTGTGTGATGTTGTTCTTAACTAAACATATTTCAGTGTGTGATGTTGTTCTTAACTAAACCTATTTCAGTGTGTGTGATGTTGCCATGACGAGTGTCCTGTATTTAGTGGAGGTTATCTGTCTTGACCAAAGACAGACCAACATATTTTCACTTCGCCATCTCAACTATTAAATTCATCACCTTTCAGTTATTGACAAGATGCTACGATGTCTACAGAAACATCACCAACCTAACAACAATGCCAGGTGTTTTAAATTTGTGTATTTACCACACACACACACACACCTTGGCATTTTCTTCCAGCGCTCAAAAGTGGTCTGATGTGTGATTTAACCTCTTTTGAATTACAGGTCCGAAAAGCCTTAAGATCCTGTTAAGTCTTTTTCTTTTTACACAGCACTCTTTTATTTTGCGGCGGTATTAGAGTTGCCAGTTCTCCAGGCAACACTACGCCACTGTGCATGTATGCATGTTATAGTGTGTGTGTGTGTGTGTGTCTGTGTGTGTGTGTGTGTGTGTGTGTGTGTGTGTGTGTGTGTGTGCGTGTGTGTGTGTGTGTGTGTGTGTGTGTGTGTGTGTGTGTGTGTGTGTGTGTGTGTGTGTGTGTGTGTGTGTGTGTGTGTGTGTGTGTGTGTGTGTGTGTGTGTGTGTGTGTGTGTGTGCGTGTGTGCGCGTGTGTGCGTGTGTGTGTCTAGGGTGGAAATAGAGGTTAAGGTCAGGCAGTTTTAGCAGGGTCAAGTTCACTCTGACTCCACCATGGCTGCTCCTTTATGCATTCAATTACCCAGCAGACACCTCACTCCACATTAGCATGAAAACACAATTTACCTCTTCACCCCTATCCCTACCTAGTCTGCACCCCTTACACACATTCCATCTATCTAGATGTCTATCTATATGTCTATCTTAATGTCTATCTATATGTCTGTCTGTCTGTATGTCTAACTATATCTGTCTTTATGTCTCTGTATTTTTCTAGTTATATGTTTAACTGTATGTCTGTCTGTATGTCCAACTGTATGTATGTCTGTATGTCTAACTTTATGTCTGTCTGTATGTCTAACTGTATGTCTATCTTAATGTTTATCTATTTGTCCCAGCCCTCCCAGAAATAATCTGCAGCCCCAACCAGAGGTTAGCCCCAACCAGAGGTTAGCCCCAACCAGAGGTCAGCCCAAACCAAAGGTCAGCCCCAACCAAAGGTCAGCTCCAGTCCCAGTCTGATGTCAGCTCCAGTCCTAGTCTGAGGTCAGCTCCAGTCCTAGTCTGAGGTCAGCTCCAGTCCTAGTCTGAGGTCAGCTCCAGTCCTAGTCTGAGGTCAGCTCCAGTCCTAGTCTGAGGTCAGCTCCAGTCCCAGTCTGATGTCAGCTCCAGTCCCAGTCTGATGTCAGCTCCAGTCCTAGTCTGAGGTCAGCTCCAGTCCCAGTTTGAGGTCAGCTCCAGTCCTAGTCTGAGCTCAGCTCCAGTCCCAGTCTGAGGTCAGCTCCAGTCCTAGTCTGAGGTCAGCTCCTGTCCCAGTCTAAGGTCAGCTCCTGTCCCAGTCTGATGTCAGCTCCAGTCCCAGTCTAAGGTCAGCTCCTGTCCCAGTCTGATGTCAGCTCCAGTCCCAGTCACAGGCCAGCTCTGGACCAGCTGTGAGTGGTGTCACTCTAATCCCATAAGTACTTTACGTGCCTTTGTTGCGGGCTGAAGTACGACTCGTCCTCTCTCATTGATCAGAAATTCAATTCAAAGTCTATAAATATAAATAAATGAGCTTCAGTGAGCCAGGGCCACCTTCTACTCACACACACACACACACACACACATTCACACACACACAAATACCTACACGCACACACAGCCACGAACAACCTAACCAGCAAACACACACTCACAAACACGCACAGACACACACAAAAACACGCCCTATAGGTGCCAGCTGGGTGGAAATCAGATCTATAATCCTTCAGTGGAGACAGCAGACTGTCCAATAAGGGACACACACACACACACACACACACTGTGAATAATTCACATGCAAAACTGGGACAGAGGGCGCAGAATTAAATGAATTCCCCAGTAATGGAATGAATGTCACAACTTTAAAGAATCACTTGCTCTCGTCCATACATCTCATACATGACTAGCAAGTGTCTGGAGAAAGTGTGTGTGTGTGTGTTGGGGGGACGGACGGACGCTACCAAGCGATTGTGATTGGAAGAAAACAAGATTGGGAGAGAGGGTGTGCGAGATAGAGAGAGAGAGAGAGAGAGAGGGAGAGAGAGGGAGAGAGGGTAGAGAGAGGGAGAGAGGGAGAGAGAGAGAGAGAGGGTAGAGAGAGGGAGAGAGGGAGAGAGGGTAGAGAGAGGGAGAGAGGGAGAGTGGGAGAGAGGGAGAGAGAGAGAGAGAGAGGGAGAGATGAGAGAGAGAGAGAGAGAGGGAGAGAGGGAGAGATGGCTAAGTCTAAATTAAGATGTTGGATGCGCGGCGTCCAATAGGACCTTGACATAACTGTTGACCCACTCATGACTGGATCACAGCGGAGCGGATTTGGAATTCTATTAGTATTACCTCTGGAAGGAGGGAGGAAGGCTGGGAGTCATCAGGAAAGCAAATCCATAGCTTCTATCCGTCAGCCAATTACAGCTGTTAAAGTGGTATTAGATGGGTATTGACAATGAGAGAAAGCCAGAGGAGAAGACAGGAGGCAACACCGGGAAAGAAATGAGAGAAGGAAAGGGAGGGGCGGCTAGGAGATGAGAGGAGTTTGGGATGGGGTGGAGGAGAAAAGGAGAGCAAAGTTGGGGGGACGAATATTGGGGGGTGGGATAATTAAGTGGGACGGAGACTGCAATGGGAGGCGTCGGTACAAGGAGGGGTGAACAAGGGAGTAAGGGAGGTGCTTGAATGAGGGAGGTGCATGGAGTATTATGGGGCGGTGAAGTATTGCTAGTTAGATGCAGAGGAGATCCCTAAACTCTTCAGATGAGCAACTGCTAAATGACAAGTATGTGAAAATGGAAATGACAGGGTGCACAGAAATAATTCCATGTTATAAAGTATATATGTATTATATATATATATAGAGAGAGAGAAGATGAGAAGATGAGCGAGGAAGGATAAAAGTGTAAATAGATATTTGGATGTTTTTGAAACGTTAAGCAGGATTTGTGATTGCTGGATTCAATAGACATTTAGAGGTTTATTTAAAACAACTAAAAGAGACCCAGTTTAAACGTATCACACTGTGTCATTGTTATCCAGTGGGTCGTTTCACCTTGAGGCCAATCCACAGTCTATAGGGGCCGGTATTACATAGAAAACAAGCCCTCTGCCCTTTACAGATAGTCAATACGGATCACACGAAAACAATGAAAAACACACTGTTCCTGTGAACTATTCGAGTACGGAGTAACATTCACAGCAGGCTCAGAGTGTGAGCGAGGGAAGGTGGGAGATGGAAAGAGAGGGGGGGCAGGAAAGACGGAGAGAGAGAGAGTGAGTGTGTGGGGCGAACGGAGGGAGAAATGTAATGAATTTATGCCTGGCTGGCAGATCTTTAGAAGTTATTGGAAAAATAGCTGTGCTCCGTATTGACACAGCTGGGTGAGAATCGATACATTGAGAAGGAGCAATAAATTTTAATTTAAAAGTGCTCAAACTTCAGCAGCAAATCTATGCCGCTCAGCTCTCCCCCTGTCTATCGTGCACACACACACACACACGAACAGAGGGACTTGCTCGGCCACTCCCCTGACCCTGTCACTCTGTAGGGACTCCATATGAACTGAGGTAGAGGAGAACAACGTCTTCATCTTCAGTTTCGTCTCCAGTTCCCTTCCTTCTCCAAAAGACACAATTCCTCATCGTGAATAAAATCTGTCGTTCGGAGTCCGAAGAGAAGGTGTTAGAAGGCCTCAGTTGACTCTTGCCACTAATTAGTCTTTACTCAGATCCTCATTACTCAGGGACCTGCAGCCAATCAGACGTGGATGATTGGTGATGTGAGCGTTCTGTTATAAAGAGCCGCGTGCCCGGGTTTATTTCACATAAACCAGCAAAAACACACCTCACACCCACACAGCCCGACACACACACACACACAGAGACACCTACCTGTCATTGTAAGTAAATGACTTTGAGGCGACGAAACACAACACGCTTTAACACCACCACTGACACACACACACACACAGACACACACACACACAGACACACACAATATGCCACACGGAGGTTCACAGCGACATGAGGTAAAACAGACGCTGGTATGATCTATTTTTCATCCTGGCTATCAATAACAGTTTAAGTGCATCATAGCGGACGGGCTCTCGTCTCTGTATGGGCACGGCTCCTCCTCTCCTCCCTCGCCCCTCCCTCCCCCCCTTCCCCTCTCCTCTACGCCTCGAAAGCCTGTGATTCCCAGGAACAGGGATCGTCTATAAATCACAAACAAACCCATTTCCAGGAAGAGAGATGGAGTTAACCGCTTCTCTTCCACGCCCCTCGGCATGCTGGGAAACAGGGTTAACGTAATGTTCTCGATGTGTGACAACACAAAGGAGAATGTAATTATAGATGTTCGCTAGTTAACAACAACGACGACTGTGTGAGTGTGTGTGTGACTGTGTGTGTGAGTGTGTACCATCATCCATTGACATGGACTTTAGGATAGACTTGACCTGTCTCAGGGTCAGCTGCAAGGGACAGAGGAGAGGAGAGTGAGGGAGGAAGAAAAAGAATGTGAGGGAGATGAATTAAGACGGAGAGACAAGGAAGGGGATAACGAGGGAGAGAGAGGAAGAGAGAGAGGAAGAGGAAGGTAGAGTCAGAGGGGGCTGGAAGGAGGGAGGATTCAGGGAGGGAGAAAAGGATGGAGATAGACGGGAGAGAGAAAGGGAGAGAGAGTGAGAAAGAGAGGGAGAGGAAGGGACGGACGGAGAAATAGAGAGGAACAGATAGACAGGCAAACAAGCAGACAGACAAGCAGACAGACAAGCAGACATACAAGCAGACAGACAAACAGACATACAAGCAGACAGACAAACAGACAGGCAAGCAGACATACAAGCAGACAGACAAGCAGACAGACAAACAGACAGACAAACAGACAGACAAACAGACAGACAAGCAGACAGACAAGCAGACAGACAAACAGACAAACAAGCAGACATACAAGCAGACAGACAAACAGACAGACAAGCAGACAGACAAACAGACAAACAAGCAGACATACAAGCAGACAGACAAACAGACAGACAAACAGACAGACAAGCAGACAGACAAACAGACAAACAAGCAGACATACAAGCAGACAGACAAACAGACAGACAAGCAGACATACAAGCAGACATACAAGCAGACAGACAAGCAGACAGACAAACAGACATACAAGCAGACAGACAAACAGACAGACAAGCAGACAGACAAGCAGACAGAGAAACAGACAGACAAGCAGACAGACAAGCAGACAGATAGGAGCATGACAGACACTTCATGACAACACAGTTATTTTGACTCTATAACTAAAACTTCCTGATCAATAATGTCTGTTAATTCCATCCCATCTCCTCCTAAAACCTGTTAACTGATTCCTGTCCGCTGCACTTCTCTCTTGAACATTAGGCCAGGCTGACCACAGATGCCAACATAACCTCACAATATGATTAGGGGTGAGGCGATGGGACAATCTAACAACCCCCAAGTCTAAGACTTTCCACAGATCCAGTTCTGTAGCCAACAGGTTGTAAAAACATGTATATGGAATACGTTGAAAGTCCACAATACCTACAGTCCCTGACAAAAGTCTTGTCGCTTGTGTACAAATTGACCTGAAGTGCCGCTGAAATATATTTCTAATCAAGATGTTTTTACAAGAAATGGCTCATTTTAATCCCAACAGCTTTTGTAATAATGTTTCAGTGCAAAATTAAACTGTCAAAAAGTATTCTAATATTCACAGCTTGGTAAAGCCCATTGAGTCAATTTTTGCAAAGACATAAGTGTTGTCGCCTTGTCATATGAGCTTCACCTGTGACTAATAATGGATCAGTTAGGTCTCAGGTGTGTATAAAAACAACCCCAGTACACTGGACCTTCACATCAACTGCAACTAGACCTCTGCAAAAATGCCTAAGATTCACCCTGAGACTAAAGTTTTGATTATCAAGAGGCTGAAGACCAGATCCACTGCTGATGTGGCAGACACCTTCAATGTGTCTCAGCGTCAAGTACAGAGGATAAAAAAAACATCTGAAGACACTGAAGACGTTTTTGACAAGCCCAGGTCAGGCAGACCCCTCAAGACAACTGCTCGAGAGGACCGTTTGTTGGCTCGAAATCCAAGGCCAGCCCATTTTCCACTGCAGCAGAGCTCCACGAGACCTGGTCACCTGAAGTCCCTGTTTCAACCAGAACAGTTTGTCGGATTCTGTCTCAAAATGGCCTCCATGGTCGAATCAGTGCCCAGAAGCCAGCACTAAACAAAAGACAATTGAAAAACCGTGTTGCATTTCCAAGGCCCACAGCCTCCTAAAAGGATGGACGCTGGAAAAGTGGAAGAAGGTGGATTTTTCAGATGCATCTTCTGTTGAATTACACCACAGTCACCGCAAATATTGCAGGACACCTACTGGAGCCCGCATGGATCCGAGATTCACCCAGAAAACAATTTTGGTGGCGGAAAAATCATGGTCTGGGGTTACTTCCAGTATGGGGGTGTGCAAGAGATCTGCAGGGTGGAAGGCAACATCAATAGTCTAAAATACCAAGAAATCTTAGCTACCTCTTATATTCCCATCCATAAAATATGACAAATTCTGCAGCAGGATGTTGCACCATCACATACTTCCATCTCCACATCAAAGTTCCTCAAGGTGAAGAAGATCAAGATGCTCCAGGATTGGCCAGCCCAGTCACCAGACATAAACATCATTGAGCATATGTGGGGTAGGATGAAAGAGGAAGCATGGAAGACGAAACCAAAGTATATTGATGAACTCTGGGAGGCATGCAAGACTGCTTTCTTTGCTATTCCTGATGACTTCATCAATAAATTGTATGAATCCTTGCCAAACCGCATGGATGCAGTCCTTCAAGCTCATGGAAGTCATACAAGATATTCAATTTGGACCTCACAGCACCACTACTTAATTTGCTGACATATTTTTGTATTTGCAGTAAATGTGTTAAATTTCTGTATAGGCGACAAAGCTTTTGTCTTGCCAAAATTTGACCTTTCTGTCTTGATTAAATGATACATCTTTTTTCAGTGAAACTAATTCATTTCTGTGCATTAAACATCATTTGGGAAGGTTTTAGCTTTTCATATGAGCTATTTCTAACACCAATTGATTAATTAAAAGTCTGGTTAATAGCAGGTGTTTCTAGAAAATAGATAAGCGACAAGACTTTTGTCAGGGACTGTACATTAGATTTTCTCAGAAGTTCACAAATTTTTTTCCAACTTTTATGTGGATCTCTGACGGTACATTGATGCTACAAGCCCATTCTGTACCTTGGTAAGTCTGTACTCTATAGAGGTGATCTAAAATAAATAGTAGGATAATTTGTTCCATGCTATTGTTATTATATCAAATCATATACAGTAATATGATTAATGGTAATTAAATTTGAAATGCTGTTGAGACACAAAACTGATAGCACTTGGGAAAGATTTTCTTGTATTTCAACATATCGTACTACTAATGCTAATTACTTAGATTTAATGTTGTACAACTAGTAATATGATTTACTTAGATGTAAAGTTGTATAACTAGCAATGTTATTTACCTGGATGTAAAGTTGTATAACTAGTAATGTTATTTACTTAGATTTAAAGTTGTATAACTAGCAATGTTATTAACCTGGATGTAAAGTTGTATAACTAGCAATGTTATTTACTTAGATGTAAAGGTGTATAACTTGTAATATTATTTACTTAGATGTAAAGTTATATTACTTGTAATATTATTCACTTAGATGTAAAGTTGTATAACTTGTAATATTATTGACTTAGAAGTAAAGTTATATAGCTTGTAATATTATACACTTAGATGTAAAGTTATATAACTTGTAATATTATTTACTTAGATGTAAAGTTGTATAACTTGTAACATTATTGACTTGGATGCAAACTGATAGCATCAGTAATTAACGGCGGCCTTAGATGGCAGGGGATGACATCTGTTTTCTTCTTGCACAATTAGCATAATTAATTAACGTTAATCAATCCAAACAAATTATTTTTTAACACCTAGAATAAATCACAGGGCATCTCTCTTTCTAACCAGTGGCCCAGTCTGCCGAGTACAGGCTCATTGATCAACAACAAATGAGACCAAGCGCCGCAATGAGCCGTATTGTATTCCTGCATCTGAAGCACACCCCGATCATTAGTCAGACAAAACAGATAGAGCTAGCACTCCTTTACTCTCCCTCTCTCCCTCTCTCGCTCGCATCTCCGTCTGTCCCAACGTTGCCTAGACACAAACCGTTTGAGTTGATAGAACCGCTAAAAATGCTAATGGTATGAGAGGGGAGAAAAGGTGAAGAAAGCATTTCCCCCCGTTAAAAATGATACTATCGACACACGCACACGCACGCGCGCACACACACACACACACACACACACACACACACACACACACACACACACACACACACACACACACACACACACACACACACACACACACACACACACAGCACAAGCCCACTCATACCTACAAACACAGTTTCCAATGTGTGCTGTGGGGTTTATGAAGAGGCAGGATTGGGCCGTGGGGGATTCCAGCAGCACACAGTGAGCGGCATGGCTGTCAGCCTCCCGCTAGCCGGATAGGTTAATCACAGAGGCAAGGGGAAAGGTGCTATCTTCTCCACACACTGCCACTTTTATTGATTCCATTTACACCCAGAACGTCGCCATGACACTCCTTTAACTATTAAATTGGCCCAAAATAGATGAGGTGATAGAAACGTATCAAAAAACAGATGAACAAACTGTGGCCGAAGATTTATTACCGGCCTTTTTTAATAAATCGGCGGGGGATGCATTGATTTTCGTTAGGGGTATAAGCAGCCATTTACTGGGGACGGAGAGAGATGCATTATTTTCCGATTGTTATCAAGCTACGGCGAAACTGATTTGTGTCCTATTGCGTTTCGCGAAATAAAACGGCAGAGAAACTTCCAATGATTTAGACGGGATGTATTAATCAAAGACGGCCGCCGAAACCGTAGATCTATAACTAAATAAGGTACCGGCGCTCCATTTTGCCAGGCTGTTTTGGCAGCTGCACCCCCCAGCCTCTCCGCCCTGGTAGAGACACGCGCCTCTCTAATGTTATGGGGGATCCAAGTAGCTTTTAGTCATCCATGCGGTAAATAAACGGGGATTAGGGCTGTTTAGTGTTTTCCTGCCCCTGTAGCAGAGCCAATCCTTCACACAGCTAGCTAGCGTGTGACCTCCAACGGATCACTGAGGCAGGAGCTTCTCTCCCCGCTCACCAGCTCCCACGTATCAGAAGCAATACTCGTACGACGCTGTGTAGCATAAAACGCTACTTTCTTTTACACCTACAGACGGGTGAAACGTTGGTGTGAATGCAACCCGACATAGCTGGACATTATGCTAACGCTGCTGTTGTATCATCACAGCAACAAGTTTTCCCAATTACTTAATTGTCCTGCTTGATCACTGAAATACCAGGTGTAACGAAATTTCTAATCGTGATTTAATAATCTCGATGAAACTAGGTAATTCATGGTCCAGGTGTCATTAAATTACTAGTATGGCTAATAACTCTGATATAACTGAGTTTCTATTAATACAGGTGCATTTGACCAAAGGACTTGTGAGCAGTGTAACAGGTTTACCTGAGTGCAAGTAAATAAGCCCACTCAGAGCCTGAGGTAAACATGCTCAATGGAGGATTTCATGGTGGTCATTCATGGGAGGAATTGCCCATTAATTCTGACCTGGGGGCCCTCAGAACTAAAGCCATTTCTACAGACCTCGCAGACCTAACGTGAAAAAACGTGCAAAATGGACTGTAAATAATGGCCTGTTTGGCCAGGCCAGCGGACAGAAACCGGTTTAGTAGCGAAAATAAAGCCTATAAACTGAGAATTGTGTATGGTGTGACTTTGTGTTTATTAGTGTTGATTTGATAGTTAGATTGTGGACATTTTCCCTGGTGATGGTGTTTAGCTGCATGTTATAGTTGATTGGGGTGGAGAAAGCTAATCTATCAGAGGTAATAGACTCACTAAAGGCCAGCGAAGGGAGGGAATGACTGGGGAGTGAGGGAGAGTGAGAGAGAAGTAGGGATAGGGGGGAGGAGAGAGGAGAGAAGTAAGGAGGTGGAGAGAGAGAAGTAGGTATAGGGGGGAGGAGAGCGGAGAGAAGTAAGGAGGTGGAGAGAGAGAAGTAGGGATAGGGGGGATGAGAGAGGAGAGAAGTAAGGAGGTGGAGAGAGAGAAGTAGGGAAAAGAGGGAGGAGAGAGGAGAGAAACGAGGGAGAGAGTAGAGCAGTTAGGAGAGGGGGATTGGAGAGAGGGTGAAAGAGATGAGAGAAAGAGAGAAAGATAGAGAAGGAGTTGGAGAGAAGTAAGGAGAGGGGGACAAGAGAGGGAGACAGAGGTAGGGAATAGAGAAGTAAGAGATGCAAATAATATGAATTAGGAAGAAGGGAGAGACGAGGATGACGAGAAAGAGAGAGCGAGTGGGGACCGAGAGGGATAGACTGCACAGCACTATATACAAAAATACCTGCACACACACACACACACACACACACACAAACACCACACACACGGATGCAAACATGAGGCACGTATACAATGGTAAGTTTGGATACACACATCTACACCAGTGGAGATAATTGTATGCACGCACACACACACACAGACACACACACACCCACACACACACAGACACAAACTACTGGACACCTCACGGCTGATCTACAACCATTGAGGCCCAGATTGGGCAAGGTCAAGGTCTTTACAAGGAGACAAACACTACTATCAAATATAGTCTCACACACATGTACACACACACACACATGTACACACACATACATACACCCCCTCTGTCTGAAAAAATGGATGGCAGTGCTGACAGGGGATTGCTCAGATTAGGTGCAATTCCCGGCAATTACAGGCTGTTTCAGAAATAACTGCCAGCTAATACAGTGTTCTTCTGCCGTGTACCGGGCTAACACAGCCAAGCTCACAATGCTGTGAAAAACAATCTGAGATTATAGCATGATGCATTTGGATTGCACCATAAACTAGAGATTTAGAACAGATCTCTGTCACACACGAACACACACACATATACACACACACACGAACACACACAATTATAAAGTGGCAAGACGAAAACAGACTCAAGCAAGCACTCACAAACACACACACTTACACCCAATCAAAACAGTGTTTGTGTGTCTCTCTGTGTGTGTGTGTGTGTGTGTCAGTTCCAATTGTTCCTGACTTGATTAATCTCTGCAGTGTGGCGATGATTAGCTTTCGCAGCTTCGCTAGAGGACGTCCAACCCGTTTGCCTGACGGTGTTGCTGCACACACACACACACACACACACACACACATTATGTCTATGGCCATCGCTTCCGTGATCCCCCAATTAGTCCTGGCAGAAAGAAATGGAGGGCTGCCATGCCTGACAGATTTTACAGGCAGACAACCTGCCACTGTATCGCTGGAGATGGATGGATGGATGAAAGGGTGGCTAAAGGGACGCATAAAGAGAGGAAGTGAAAAAGGGGGTACAGTATTCATAAACCGGTAACCATGTCGACTGACTCTTGCCTTGTTTTAGTGATGTTGGCATATTGCAGTGTTGCTTTCGAATATAAATACAGCACTTTTATAAATGTACTCCGCGTAAGTCAAAGAGAGTGAAAGAGATCGAGAGTGTGTAAGAGAGAGAGAGAGAGATAGTGTGTGTGTGAAAGGAAAAGAGTGATGGACAGAAGATGAGAGGCGACTGGAAGCAATATAGACAGAGAGAAAAATATCAAAGGAACAATTGATCTTTGAATGGTGAAATTATATAGAGGGAAAGAAGGCAGGGAGTGTTGGAGTGTTGGAGTGTTGGAATGTTCGAGTGTTGGAATGTTAGAGTGTTGGAATGTTGGAGTGTTGGAATGTTGGAGTGTTGGAATGTTAGAGTGTTGGAATGTTAGAGTGTTGGAGTGTTGGAATGTTAGAGTGTGGGAATGTTAGAGTGTTGGAGTGTTAGAGTGTTGGAATGTTAAGAGTGTTGGAGTGTTGGAATGTTGGAGTGTTGGAATGTTGGAGACTCAGACAGCAGAAATGAGATTCTCCTCCCCCTTTTCCATCTGCTCCTATCCACTACCCTGGACTCCTCTTCCTCTCCCCTACCCTCTGCTCCTCTTCCTCTACTCTGCCCTCTGCTCCTATATCTCCCCTCTGCTCCTTTTCTTCTCCTCTACCCTCTGCCCCCCGATTCCGCTCCCCTCCCCTGTCTTCTCCCTCCCTCCCAATCTGCTTGACTTCTGTGTCATCTCCTTCCCACTCCGCTCCTCTCCTGTGTCTACTCCCTCCCTCCCACTCCGCTCCTGTCCCCCATCTTCTCCTTCTTTCCCACTCCACTCCCCTCCCCTGTCTTCTTCCTCCCACTCCGCTCCTCTCCACGATCTTCTCCTCCTTTCCCACTTCCCTCCCCTGCCCTGACTTCTCCCTCCCTCCCTATCCGCTCCACTCCGGTGTCATCTCCCTCCCTCCCAGTCCGCTCCTCTCTCCTTTCTCCCCCCTACGCTCCTCTGATTAGTTTGATAGAGTGAGACATTGACTGAGTGTCATAGTGCAGTTCCTCGGCTCAGGGAATCCTGGATCAGAAGACGACAGAGCCTTTCTTCAGAATATGAAACCAAGTCTCCCCCGAGCACTTATTACTGATCCAAGAGAGAGGAAGAACTGGGAACGTGGAAGAGGGAAGACAGGAGATCAGGATATAAGTGCAGTGTGGTAGAATGTCTCGAGTCACCTGGATGATGACGGGATGTACACTGCTATAGAGGAGGATGATAAATAATTGTGTGTGTGTGTGTGTGTGTGTTTGTGTGGGTGTTCGTGCACAGTGATGAATCTCCCACTGTGATGCTGGGCCGGCAGCAGCAAATGTCCTTCTGAGTGGGACACACACGCACCCACACACACACACCCACACACACACACCCACACACACACACACACAGTATCATCATCAGACCTACATGGCGCTGGCCATCTTAATAGATCACCCGTGACGGCGTGCACACTGCCACAAATAATGATTAAACACCCCTACATGAAAGGATTTCACACAATACCCAGTTCATTACCCCCACTCCCCCATCCTCCGTGGGGAAAGGTGAGCTAATAAAGATATGATTTTTCTTTTCCTCTAACGACAAAATCAAACTTTTTATCCATTAGTGGGATATTAGGGTGAGTTGGAGAGGGGGATAAGAGAGAATAGCTGGAAGAAAATGAGAGAAAGAACAACAGAGTGGAGAAAGAAAGAGAGAATGAGAGGGAAAAAAAGACAGTTGGGGAAAAAGAATAGACAGAAAGAGATCATGAGGGAAAAGAGAGAACGGGGAGAGAAGTATTCAAATTGATAAAAAAGCCATAGGAGAGGATATAAATAAAAACAGTCATTAAGGATTTCAATTAGGTACTCTCCGGGATGTGATGGGTGTGGCCATGTGGATTAATGTGCTGCGGGCAGATGTGCAATAATGTAAATCTGGTCCTAGAGAGATCTCTTCATCCACCATGCCGCATGAAATAAACACTGGCCCTTGGAACACACACTGGCCCCTGGAACACAGGCTGGCCCCTGGAACACACACTGGCCTCTGGAACACAGGCTGGCCCCTGGAACACACACTGGCCCCTGGAACACACACTGGCCCTGGAACACACACTGGCCCATGAAACACACACTGGCCCATGGAATACAGACTGGCCCCTGGAACACACACTGGCCCCTGGAACATACACTGGCCCCTGGAACACACACTGACCCCTGGAACACGGACTGGCCCCTGGAACACGGACTGGCCCCTGGAACACACACTGACCCCTGGAACACACACTGGCCCCTGGAACACAGACTGGCTCCTGGAACACAGACTGGCCCTTGGAACACACACTGGCCCCTGGAACACACACTGGCCACTGGAACACAGACTGGCTCCTGGAACACAGACTGGTCCCTGGAACACACACTGGCCCCTGGAATACACACTGGCCCCTGGAACACACACTGGCCCCTGGAACACAGACTGGTCCCTGGAACACACACTGACCCCTGGAACACACACTGGCCCCTGGAACACAGACTGGCCCCTGGAACACAGACTGGCTCCTGGAACACAGACTGGTCCCTGGAACACACACTGACCCCTGGAACACACACTGACCCCTGGAACACACACTGGCCCCTGGAACACACACTAACCCCTGGAACACAGACTGGCGAGGCCGATATGCGTGTGTTTGTGCGCGTAACAGCTTTATGAGCTCCTCTGGGCCTGGCCCATATGGCCCTTATTCAGAAACAATGAACGGAGAGGAGGACGAGTGTCCTGGCGTTGAGAGGTGACCAGAGGACTGGTAAATGACTTCCCCCTAATGCAGAATGTAGTCCTGGCTCGGAGCAGGCGATTTCATCAGCCGTCCCTCTGTATAGACCTGGCTCAAACTCACTGGCCTAATGCAGGCCTACAGCATGGAGGATATTAGTGGTAAGATAAAACTCAAGCATTATAGAGGCATACCAGCCTGTTTCTATTTTTAATTAATTAAACCTGTCTAGTACTGGTTCAGGGGTAGGTAGAATGAGTATATATGGAAAGGGGGTGTGTTTGAGTGTGTGTGTGTGTGTGTGTGTGTGTGTGTGTGTGTGTGTGTGTGTGTACGAGTGTGCAGACAAACAGTCCGGCGGTCTCAGCCGGGGCAGAAGTGGGTCACTCTGCTCCGTGTAAACAGCCTGCCTCTCCACAGCATCTCCAGGTGACACCTCATCAACGTGCGCTAGGAGTGATGGCTTACACCCGTCTGCCTTGTCAAAACAACACTTCCAGGGCAATTACCCGGGTGGCCAGCCCACCGCAGCCCCGATGGATGGGCCCAGCCACCACGGGGTCACTCCTCACCCCATAACTCTAACGTCCAGCACCGTAGCGGCGGGGACAGCAAATTGGCCTGCGCCTGTCCGCTTGCTGAGCCAGTCCCTGTCGGTTATCTGTAATACAGAGAGGGAGGGCAAAAAGCGAGAGAAGAAGGGTTGGAGGGAATGAGGGAGAGAGATGGACGATGTTAGCATAGACATCTTACCTCTATTGGCAGGGCAGAATATTTGATGTGTGAATAGGGGGAAAGCCGGGAGAGGAGGGATGGATGGGGGGAATAATAAACTGATAACTCCGTGATGAGGGGCGATAACGTCAGGAAGAGAGCAGTTTGAGAGCTGCAGAGCGCTGACAGATCAATCGTCACTCCGACAATCTGCATCCTGGGATCTGTCAGCATTTAAAACGAGAGACGAGAGGGGATTGGAGAGCGATGTAGAGGAGAGAGGGAATTAAAGAGAGGGAGTGAGAGAAATGAATTGAGACGAGAGAACGTGACCGAAAAGCTCTCAGAGAAAGATGTTCCGGTGCTCAATTTGGTGAGAGAAAAACTTCAGTACACAGACTGATTGCAGAGCCCTGAGTCAATATAAGTCAGTTATCTACTAGTATAGGCTTCTTAAAACCTGATACTTATTATAACGTGTGTCTGTTAATCCTGCAGCTCTTTCCCATTACAAAACCCTGAAACATCACAAATATATTTACAAAATTCAGTGAAGCAGAACTGCTTGTAGACAAGCACCTTCCAGCATATTTTCTGGATCCGTCTATATTTGTTGGAATACATTGTGAAATAATACTGTAGACATATGCACGTGGCAAACAGACTAAACGCTAAATAATTTGGGGGAAAAAACGAAATTATATATATATTCAACGCTAAACAAATAACCATACGCTAAACTTTTAATGAATTATATAATTATTCAGAAATGACATTCCCAAGTTGTCACCTGAAACAAACGAATAAGGTAATACACGTTATTAAACCATTCGGGACGCGCGCGAGCGAATGAAAGCAGCCGTAGCTGTGTCTCTTGTTGTCATGGGAACATGTAAACGGTAGAGTCTCGCGCGAGCGAATGAAAGCAGCCGTAGCTGTGTCTCTTGTTGTCATGGGAACATGTAAACGGTAGAGTCTCGCGCCCCAGCGCCAAGGAAGTATGGCGGGTTGGGTCAATTTACACAAAAACATTGAAAGAATTACGGAAGAATATTACCTCAGAAACCGGTACGTATTTTAGTTGTAGGCACACTTTGAGACGGTTAAATATTAGTCCAACGCCTGCTCGGTCAGCGTTGACCAACGTTTTCTGTGTTTTCACAAGTTTTCAGTGTCAGTAGATACGTCATATACAGCTACGGTTTCTTCCGGGGTAGTACAACTACTATTAATACTATTAGTAATTGCTAGTTTTGCTGTCAATTGACTAAATCAACAGTCATCCGTTTACATTTAAAAAAAATAGCTAAAAATGTTTTTCACCGCGGAAGTTTGTTTTTATTTCTGCACTTCCTGTGTGTATGTAGATTAGCTGAGGAGAATAGACCGCGCGAGACCGAAGCGGCCATCACCATCCAGAGTTGGTTTAGGGGGTGTCACGTCCGAGCATACCTCAGGTAACAATGGCTCCATTCAGTTAATTCACATTACATTATAGTGCACTTCCGATATGTTACAGGTCAATTTACCAAAAACATTAAGACAAGAAATCAAAAATTCTAACATGCTAATCACAATGCTCGTGATGAATTCGTACACCTTTTCCTGACCCCGAATAAAACTGGATCTATAGAGAGTGGAGCCTCGCCTGTCCCGTGGATACGCCCCCACCCAAACCCGAAATAACACTTTACAGTGTGAAATAACATCCCCTCCGCTGGTAGAGAGCCGTGCAAATGGCCATTGGGAAGGGAGACCTTTCCCACACGGCGACCTGTACTGTAACCCCAACACCATTTTGCAGGGTCAGCAGACAAACTCCCAGACTGCAGGTTAATTCAGATTACTTAAGTTAATTGATCAATGTGTTAAGTGGCTAATTAGCCACAATTTGAGCTTCTTAAGTGCCACTCCCGGGTTACCATATTTCCCCTATAAGCATTGATTTTCTGGGGATATAAATGGCCTTTTGGAAATTGATGTCCTCGTTGAGGCTGAACTCGCAGTAGACTTGCATTTAGAGTATGTTTGATGATGAATACAAATGCCTGGTTTCTCTGGCAGCCTTGACAGTTGGACATAATTGAAAAGCCTTAAGTAAAAGTCGCTGTGGATTGTCCGGTGTGTGTGGATGTGGGCTAGCTTTTATTGTGACCTTTTAACTCCAGGCAAAACATGACTTAATATTCGGTTTTCCACGTAAAGAAAACATATCACGACAGCTTCTGCTTAGTCTTTCGGATCTTCTTTTAAAAAATATTTTTTTATGAACCCACAAATGATTCAATTTTTCCTTTTGCTAAAACACATGTCTCATAACCATTTCTCACAGTCACCTACACCAGAAGGCCACCATTATTCAGAAGATATGGAGAGGCTTCACGGCAAGGGCACGTTTCAGAAAAATGGTGAAGGTATGTTAGCAGCTGAAATGCTATGGATGTATTGATTATGCTATGATAGTATACATTAAAATTCAATTGCTATATTCCAAAGCTGTGATTCTGACCTGAAGGCATATCATTCACCTGTAAAACATTTGGAAATTAGCACTTAGCAATACAAAATGTTATGGGTTGGAATTGCATCTCCACGGCTTCTGGAATGCAAAAATGAAAGAAGAAAGAATGGAGGAAGGGGGGGAGAAGGGTTTAGGAAAACGAGGCTGTTTTTCAACATATTGCCTCCAACGGATTCCTAATTGAACAGATTGTTGATACAAAATCCAATCCCCACTGCTCTCACAAATTTTTTTCTCTGGATTGAGTTTTGTAAACAAATCACAACAGCTATTTATCACACCCTAAATTGACTGTTTAGTAAAGCATAACTGCCAGGCACATTTGGGAAGCGTTCAAGAGCTGAAATCTCGGGATAAACCCTGATTTGATGTAAAGGACGTGTCACACAAACAGGCAGTTTCTGAGAAATTAAACTACATTTCATTTTGCAAAATTACCAGGACACAATATTATGTCTTAAAAAAATGTTATTTATCCCACCCTGGTTTAGTTCTTTAAAGTCAAAGCTCCTCATTACTCTAAACTTCCTCCTGTCTTTCAAGTCTTGCTCGTCTTCCCAAAATGTTCCCCTTCTCTGTTGTTATTAGAGCAGTGATGTTTGAGATATGAATTCCGTTTATAGCCCTCTCCAGTTTACTCCCATAAATTTGCCCCCGATGGTCTGAGCGCAGAGGGATGAGGCTCTGGGCGATCCGTGTGAATATTCCGCTCTTTGTTAGTCTCTCCTTGCTGGAGCGTCATTGATTATCAAACCCAGCGGAGAGCGTTGGCCCATCATACATCTCCATTAGCTTCCTGCTTGACTACCATAGATTTTCTTGGCCTTGTCTGCATTATGTATTAAGAGAGGAGCCCTGTCCCCTCAATAGAAAGTCTAATTCTCTATCTCTTTTTCTCAATCTCTTTTCCTCTGTCTCTCCTGCCCCCCCATGCCTCTCTCTTGCTCTGTCTCTCCAGCCCCCCCCATGCCTTCTCTTGCTCTGTTGGTCCCTGGTGCCTATGTCACGTATTATGTATAATGTATAACAAGCTCTTTATCTCTGGGCTGCTGAAGACAGATCAGAGAGCCGGGACAAGGCCACCAACATGTAACTCTTGTCTCTTCTTTTGTTCACAGGCCGTATATTTTATCATGAAGATACATTTCTACCACAAGATGGCCGTCAGGGTAAATATCAAGCTGTCTGTTTTAGCATATGGAGAGTCCCTAGGTCTCTCAATGTGATCCCAATACATAGCACTGTACTGTAGTTCCATTACTGCGTCAACGTCTCTCTTCCTAGGTGGGAGCCACAGTAGAAATACTGCATATCCTGAATATCTTTATTATTATATAATACATCAAAGAATTTATGAAGACATTTATCTCTGATGACGAGTAGGTATCAGCCGCATATATTTAGAAATTAAGTTACAGGCATACCCTTTAACGGATGTGTTGATTTTAATCCGAATAATACTATTAGAGACGTCTGCATTTTGTAGCTCATGGTTTACATTGTACTATTAAGCTGTGAAAAGTATTCGCTCATTCCTCAACAATGCAGATCTCAGTATCATGGCCGCCATCACCGGAAGTCCTGTTTGTCCCAGTTCAGCAGCATCTACCACTCAACCTATAAATCAAATGCCTTTGCATTTGTGTGACACTTTGGCACTTTTATGCAAGGATGTTACGTTGAAACCCTACATCTTTTTAGCACAGCCACCCGTTTTCCACCGCAAGTGAAATAGTTCAAGATATTTTGAGGCCAAAAGAATCCCAGCATATATGTGCATATAACCATGGTGCCGTTTGGAAATTCACTAAAACCCCTGAAATTGTGAAAAAGTTTTTTGATGGACAGTAATCCAAACAGATAAAGATTGTCGGGCCCAGTGTTTTAGTCTGGGTCGTATTGCAAGCTGCCGATCCAGCTATCTGGGTCAGACCGAGTGCCTGAGATCACTGGATCAGAGGTTAGAGGTCATGTCAGCACTTAGAGGAGAACGGAAGCTTCAGCAGACTATAACTGCTTTATTACTCCTGTTAAACACTGTGATGTGTTCAGGAAGCAGAATGGATGTCAAAACCTGATCAAATATTAAGAGGAACTTAATTAGTGTTGTAAAATGTTGGTTAAAATGCTCAGTGAAATTATACAATCGTTAATCCGCAAATAAGATCTTTGGGTTATGTTTGTGAGTAGGAACATTGACGGAAGTTGTGAGTCCTTTAGTCTTTTTAGTTATGTTATTTTGTGTTAGTTAAGTGAATACCGGTACATGTGCCCTGTTGTAGAAATCGGCGACTCTTTACATTTCATAACGAGATTATATCACAGATTAAGAAGGAACAATGGACACTCTTCCAGAAACCAACATGTAGTAAAAACCTGGTCACGTTGAGGATATCTTAGAATAATCTCAATAGAAAACGTTGTGACAGTTTACTGGTTTAGTATTGTAGGAGCTATAAATAAAAGGGCCCAGTTAAAAGGCTGCATGCACTGGTCTGATAAACTCAGTCTCACACGGTGTGTGTCTGGCTGTGTGTGTGTGTGCGCCCGTGTGTGTGTGTGTGTGTGTGTGTGTGTGTGTGTGTGTGTGTGTGTGTGTGTGTGTGTGTGTGTGTGTGTGTGTGTGAAGGACATCTCCACCCACCGCTTCTCATTGACCAGGAAAATAAAAAAAAGAAACAATCATCTCTGAATCCCCTTGTGGCACTTCCTATTCAATCAATTTTTACCCTATCTTTTCTCTCTCTCTTTCTCTCTCTTTTCATCCGATGTCTTTATCGTAGTCTTTCTAACAAAGGCTAATGTATAAGCGCGTTAATAGAAAACAGTGTTTACAAGAGGCCCAGGAGTTTTATTAGATTTAACCGGCCAATATGCATCATTGATTTCACTAGTCAAAAAAGGTCAACAAGAACTTTTGAGTTGTGAGCCCGCAATTACTTTATTTAAAATTATCTATTGACTGCGGATCAATCGCAATTCTCAATTTGGTTCTTCTTCTTCTGGCTCCCCACTTCTGATTATTATTTTACCTGTTATGGTTTAATCTCCAAATTAAAGTGAAGGACATCCGTTCCCCTCTGGTAAGAAATGGGGACTCAATCTGTTTGTGTGTGTTTGTCCATACACATGTCAAAACTGTGTCAAGTCAAAGGAACAGCTCCGTAAGCGTTTCCATTCTACAAATAATAATAATAATACTTCATATTTATATAGCAGTAGAGACCCAAGCTCTGTTTTTTACTACTATGTTTTACCCTTTTGCGGTACAACTCTGAAATAAATACAACAACGCCTGACTGAACCGAACATCAGAGTAAACTAAACATCAGTCTAAACCAAACACCAGAGTAAACAGAACTCCAGACTAAAAATGTCTTCTCCATTCTTCTTGCACCCTCACACAGCCTTGACGATCACCTCATTAAACAGAACATTCAATCAAAGCTGAACAGTTCCTTACTAAGTTAAACAACATCAGGCAACGAAGTAACACCAGACAAAACGGAACAACACCAAATGGAACAAAAAGTTGGTTTGAAAATAGGGAAAGTCCTTTTGGTGATTTGGATTTGTCATGTGACCTCTGGATGTATGTTGCTGTGTGTTTTTCTGCAGATACAGCAGAGATGGAGAGGCCACTATGTAAGGACGTACGTCCATAACTACTATGTGCGTAGAAGATACATGGAGGCACTCAGCCAGACAAATGAAAAGATCAGGTACAGCGAAAGAAGGCCTGTTGGAGCCATTAGATTGGAAACATACAGAGTTCTCCGGAGATTACCCGATGTACATTCTCTATACACATTTCTATCATAAATCCTGTAGCACATTGTTTTTTCTTCATATGTAAATGAGCTCTGTACTCAATGTTTTTATTTATTGTTGTTGTTGGCCAGTTGTCTAGGTACAGAAGTGAAAGTCTGCAAAGCTCCGTAAGTTGTACGTCTGAAGGCACATTGAGGCTCCTATTAGTTAACATGGGGCGGACTTCATGCTTAACAGAAACTCCCTCTGGGCTGAACCCCTGGGCATAGATTAATAGATTGATCCGCTGAATTTAGAGCCACTGGTTATGGTCGCTATACATGTCTACTAGTAACCCGGGACAACCAGCCCGAGTGCCTTGGGTTACGGTTGCCAGTGGAATATGTAAAACATATTTTTTTGCGGGCACTCCAGCATTAGTAAAACATATTAGGATCCGCGGGCTAAAAATGATGCCATAGTTTATTTAGGAACAAAATAAGGAGTTTAAGTCACATTTTTTAAATAGCTAATATATTAATGCGATGGGATATCTTAAGGCCGTAGCTAAAATTAAATGTGTAATTTGTTTAGTGCTCTGTGGATCACTGATTCCACCTCCTTTCAATCATTAATCACCTTCCAGGATAAACTGGGACATGTGGTGTGTGATAGAACCTGGTGACATTTACAGTGCCTTCTGTGATGTCACAGTGTAATGTTATCATCATGTTGTCCCAGGATAAACTGGGACATGTGGTGTGTGATAGAACCTGAGACATTTACAGTGCCTTCTGTGATGTCACAGTGTAATGTTATAATCATGTTGTCCCAGGATAAACTGGGACATGTGGTGTGTGATAGAACCTGGTGACATTTACAGTGCCTTCTGTGATGTCACAGTGTAATGTTATAATCATGTTGTCCCAGGATAAACTGGGACGTGTGGTGTGTGATAGAACCTGAGACATTTACAGTGCCTTCTGTGATGTCACAGTGTAATGTTATAATCATGTTGTCCCAGGATAAACTGGGACGTGTGGTGTGTGATGCGTGTCATGTGATACAGTCAAGATAACTCACAAAGCAAAACCTTTCCTTTTAACCTTTTAACTGCCTCCTAAGTAAGTTGCTCTGAGTGGGAATGCTACAATAAATATGATTAACTGACTGTGCGTGAGAGTGAATGAGAGGGTTTAAAACTGGTTGTAGACGTTAGTGAGTGTCAACGTGGTTCTGTCTATCATTCCAGGAGAAACACACACACCTCCACGCTTACGGCCATAGAACACCTCCGGTTTGCTGCTTGGCTCCACAGAGAGGTCGCCCACTCGCCAGTTAATCACTTGTTTATTTGGTGCTTCTGGGGTCACGATCAATTAATGCAGCACCTCGTTTATTTAAAATATCCTTTCTGTGTTCAGCCAGGGCCCCTCGGATCGCACACTGCCCGAACACTCACCCCGCAAAGGTCTGCTTTTTAATCCAACGCTTCCTCCCTCCACCCCTCCACACACACCCACCCACCCCTCCGTCTGCCCGCTGAATAAATTATTCAAGGTTTTACTAATGGCTCCCATTTAGTGCGGGCCTACTAGCCTCGCATGCCAATGACGGGAGACATTGGACTGGGAGGACAAGAGTCAGGGCTGCCCCTCTCTACTGCCCTCTCACACCCCCGTCTCCCATCTCCCCCCACTATTCTGCAGGCTGACGGATCTCCCCGTGCAAAATCATCTGTGTCATTTCATTATGCACGCCGCCGGACGCGTTCGGCACACGCGCTCGCTCTCGCTCTCTCTCTCTCTCTACGTTAGCATGTCCGTCTTCGTGGAGCGCTGTCCCCTCCTGCATAGCCTAATGAAGTCAGGACCTCTCGGCGCCACTGTAATTCCAGCGACTAGAGTTTGTGCAACGCAACAATTCATCACCTGTCAGGGAGACACTTAAAGTTGCGCTCCTTAATAAGGGCATCCTGCTAGCCCGGGCAATTAGGAAGGGGCCGTTTGCATATTTACCAAATGCGGAGTGTCATTGCCACCACGGCCTGTTGCCTGCATGAATTATTCCTCTATCTGCAATAAACAGCTGGGTAATTATTAATGCCATAATCAGATAAATTCTCACTGTAATGTTCCAACGCGGCAAAATCTGTTAACTCATCGCAGGCGGAGGAGAATTTATGCGGTCGGGAGTGTGGCGAGGCTGGCGGTTTCTTTTCGCCGCGTGCGCCGTCCTGGCTCTCGGCTCAAGGACATCCATGAAAGGAGATGCTAGGAGGGCCGGTGCTCTAGTTAGATCAGACACGTTTCCTGACGCTACATCGTGGGTGAGGAGGAGTTCACATACGCACGGGCTTTGATTGGAGGGTTTTGGCTCTGTGCGAAAAGTCTGTTGCTCTCCAGTTCAGTCGTCAGCTTTATACGAAGTGCCAGGTTTTCTTCCCCTCTTTTTTTACAAGTGGAGAAGCCATTAGGAAATATTGCTTTTGGCTGTTGTCACTTAATATAATTTTTTCCTGTTTTTCTGGCATTTTTGGTATTCTGATTGAAGTTGAAACCCTCACCCTGGCAATCATTGGCTGTCTCTTATGAAGGGCCTGTTACAGGAGGGAATACAGTTAAAACATCGAGTGTAGCTGTGTTGTGTTTAGTTTTCTCCGTTTGTCTGGTGCGGTGTAGCTGTAGTGAAGTTGTCCAGTAGAGGGTGATCAGAGTCTGTTTCCTCTGCCGGGCTACAGGTTAATCAGGGAGGAGCCCTGTTCTAGCGGAGATCATAGGTCAGAGGTCAATATATTGAGTAGGAGTCAAATACCAGGAGCTTAATGGACTCCTAAATATTCCCAACCTGCCAGCTATTGAATTATTTAATTTGAACAATTAAAACAGCCAATTGGGTCGCACCGTCATGAAATATTTAGGGGAGCCAATTAGCTGCTCGATGTTGGCCTGGAGGACCGGTTGACCGCCCCTCTGCCCAACAACGCCCAAATTGAGATTTCCCATCACCCCAGTTCTAGATCTAGTTAGATATTAAATATAGATGCGGCACCTGTATGCGTGTGTTTATGCTGTAATAGCCATCGTCTCTCTACAGTGCAGAACAGACACTGGGATCGCATGTACAACATGATAACGAGACTCGTTATCTGATGGTTTATTCACACATTTTCTCAAGTTCTCGGATTCTTTTAGATACTCTGTGGATATTTAACATTTTAAGATGTTGCATTTGTTCATATTTTGTCAATGAAATGCCGGTTATAATGTGCATATATTGTGCTTGTCCTAAGTGATTGGCAATGACTAAAATGTTGTCCAGTGTTAATAAATGGTCTTTTTAAAGTCTGAAACTGCAACATGCTACACAGGTCAAGTCGAAACAAGAACAGACTTTTGTGAACACCGATTCTGTGAATAGTATTATACAAACCGATGTTCGACATCTGGAACAAAGACAGCATTTTCTCATTTCTCATTAGACATTATTCATATTTATTTATATATTTTCGTATCATTTGTAATATCAACCGCCCTTCATATTAGCGAAACCGTCCCATAAGAGAGATTAACCCGTAGAAACTGTTCCTCCAAAACCCAGCGGCGACTGAACTTCCCACCACTCCGATTTGAGTGTTGAGGACACAGAGAGGTCACACGTGTTAGGGTGCTCGCATGCTTCCTCCCTCTAATCCCCTTCCAGCCCCCCGCACCTCCCCCCATACCCACATGCCCATCACACCTAATGAGGGTTGTATGTTCTCCTGCTCAGCCGCGACACAGATCGAGGTCCCTTCAGCCGTTACAAATCTGTTTGGCTTTTGTCCACTACACCGCAATTAATAATAAACCTGGGATATAGGGAGTCAAAGGTCGCCAACACAGCCAGCAGCGTTCAGCACACACACACACACACACAGAGCCACATTACTGTAAGGATGTGTCTGCATGTACACTTAAAAACACACACAGACACATTACTGTATGGATGTGTCTGCATGTACACTTAAAAACACACACAAACACACACGGCAGCGTTAGACAGCCGAAACAGAGGGAAGCATGAGAAACTGAAACAGACTGTTCCACAACTTCATCTTTTCACATTAATAAGCAATTTCCCCTTCGCCAGCTGGCCAAATGGAGGCCATGCTACTCTGCATATTTCATTTATTTTCTAATTTAATCGTGCGTTGAGGAAGGAATGAAAACTCTGCGCTGAAAACGGGAACGAGTGGTGATTTTTAAATGTCAATCCGGCGGTGTGTGTTCACCTTACATCGGGACAGGTATGCACATTCCCCTTTGTTGGGCCATAATTGAAACCTGAGAGCAGCTCGGGAAAAGACCCTGATGACCACTGGTTCCAGTTTTATTGCTCTCCTGGATGAATTGGATTGGCTTTTCTTTTAGTCTAATGTCTAATGTCATGTGTGTGTGTGCGCGTGTGTGTGTGTGTGTGTGTGTGTAAATGATTTACTATCTTGGCGGGGACCGTGAATCCCTACATCGGTAGTAAAACAAGAAACAGTTGAACTCTCCATTAAGAAAAAATATTCCGAATTTTCAGCGTTAGATTCAGGGTAAAATGTTTAATTGGAGTTACGATTAGCGGTTACATTCAGGGTTCAATGTTTTTCTAGATGGGTAACACTGTAAAATGTGTGTATTTCTGTCTGTGTCTGTGTGTGGACCGGGTTTGTTATACTTGTGGATACCAAAAAATATATAGTAAATCATGAAAAACGTTTCTTTGTGGTGGCATTTCGTCGTTCTCCGTGACTTAAATAGGCAATTTCCATTCAGGTGTTCGGTTTAAGGCAAGAATTGACTTTTCAGTGTGTTGAAAGTTTGGGTTTGGTATTACTATTAAGTAATAATAGGATTTGTATAAGAATATTGTCTAGGGTCCCCACAAGGATGGCAAGTGTGTGTGTTTATTTTGAGCTGTTATACTGTTCCCCTGTGTGTGTTTGCTCGTACGTTCATTTGAGCATGTGTGTGTTTTGGTAATTGTTAAGTTATTACCCTACACAGTAACCGTGTGTGATTGTTAAATGGGATTGCGTATTGGCTTTTAATGTGTCCCATTTAGACAGCTCGGATAGCAGATGTCATGGAGCGTCTTGGCTGTACTGATGGAATATATTCATCATCCCACTGTCTGGCACACTGACGGCCTGTCGCGCTCTCTCTCTCTCCCTCTCCTTCTCTGCCTCTCTCCGTTTCTTCCTCTCCCTCTCTTCCTCCTGACCGCTCTTCCTCCTGACCTCTCTTCCTTCTGACCTCTCTCCCTCTCTCACTCTCTTCCTCTCTTCCTCTCCTCTGTTTCTCACTCAGACTCTGTCAGCCCTGATTGGAGTCTCTAAGCCTCTGTTTCTTCCTTGAGGAGAGCTCAGGGATGTACGTAGCGGAGAACGTATTTTGTCTCGTCAATGTGTACTCACTCACATACACTCAAATACAGACATGCTGGTACGCAAACACACACAAAGCAGTTTATTTTCTCTTGTTTGTGTTTTTGGTGTAGGAGAGATCTGGAGGACTTTTCTGAGTTCCAGAGGAGAGAGAGAGAACAACAGGCCATGGAGAGAGAGGAACAGGAGAACATTGTCCAGGCCCAGAGGATGCACTTTCTACTTAGCACTAAACAGGTACAGACACACACCACGCACACACCCCCACACACCCACGCACACACCAACACCCACACACACATCTACACACACACACACACACACTCATTTTACAAGGACATTTTAATTATTTAGCGAATGCTCTTATCCAGGGTGACATAGACCCCCATGCAATTATCTGAAAAGGACATGGGACTTTACCTAGCACAGAGGCCAGTAACAAACCCCTAACTCAGGATTTATTTACACATTGTCTTCAGCCAAAAGCCATATACCACACACCTTCCAAACCTAAATGGATGTACATTCTTAGTGATTTGCCTGCAGTTTGCACATAACGCTATGCCATTTATTTGTACTAAATATCTTTAAGATGATAAAGCAGTATAGTGTCCTTCACTAGGTACAGGCACCCAGGCTGAAAGAATGACAGGGTGTTTATTTCATTCACAGTTCTGGTCGTAGTGAAGGATGTTATTTGCACTTCAAATGAATGAATACCTGGTTCTGAGGCCTTTTTCGAGTTTTCTAGTGGTTTCCTAGTGTTTTGGATATGATGACTGAATTAGTTTGAGGTAGCATTTACATGTATATAGTAAACAGTGGTTAATAGTGATTAGAGGACTATCTGCGACAGGTGTTTGTGTGGAACGGAACTTTTAGAAATAGGAATCACGTGTCTGATGGGGGCAGAACTGTACTGTTTAAGGAGACTTGGTGTGTATCATATTGTTAGTAAAAGTAGGTTTTGTAATAATAATAATATCCTGATAATATAATTTGGTGTGTATCGTTTTTTTGTACAAGTTTTAATTGAAGCAATAATTTCTTGATTTTACAATTTTCTCTCAACATGTGGAAATTTATTTTTGTGTGTTTTTTATTTTTATTCTACATACTATGAAATATGATTGGGCATTGATTGCTGTAACTCAAGGTTATACATGAGTTCAAGTAAGGCAAGGGTTAATATTTGGGAGGATTGGGACAGTCCTACTTCCAGAATGTGTGTGTGCTACTGGTCAACTTGTGTGAGTTTGCTAATGTTCCGCTTGTGTGTGTGCTACTGGTCAGTTTGTGTGTGTGTGCTACTGGTCGGTGTGTGTGTGTGTGTGTGTGTGGTGTTCTACTGGTCAGTGTGTGTGTTCTACTGGTCAGTGTGTGTGTTCTACTGGTCAGTGTGTGTGTTCTACTGGTCAGTGTGTGTGTTCTACTGGTCAGTGTGTGTGTTCTACTGGTCAGTGTGTGTGTTCTACTGGTCAGTGTGTGTGTTCTACTGGTCAGTGTGTGTCATCTTTCCTGCACTCCTGTGAACCTCCTTGTTCTACTAACATGAACATTAAAAGAATGCTGAAAGAACGCTCGGGGAGACGTTGGGTATAAACATGTCTGATCACATTTGACGACAGATGCTGTTATAAGGGGAAGAAATGGGTGTTGTCAGGATTATAATTGAGAGTATAACTCAGAGGAAGGCTATGAGGGTTAAACAGTATACAGGAAGTCACTGCAACACTAACTCAATAACGGTGATTATCATATTTTAAATGTCACAAGCCTTTTTTTTAAATGTTTCGTTAAATGTTAATTTAGAATTTCAGGTTATTATTTTTAAATGTCTTATTCACCTTCAACAGTTTCTGATTCATTCTTCTTAATTCTAATTGTTGTCATTTTTTATTTTTCACCTGCTTTGGCCATATATGTTTCCTGTGTGTGTGTCTGTGTGTGTCTGTGTGTGACTGTGTGTGTGTGTCTGACTGTGTGTGTGTGTGTGTTGGGTGGCTGTGGGCTGATCATATGGGAGGTGGAAAGAGACGACAGTGGAAAAGAGAACACACACGTGAGAGAGAGAGCAAAAGGATGGAGTTAGCTAAGTGTCTCTGGGCGTCTGTGTGCTGTTCATATGGTGGGGGACTTCTTCTCCACTGTCTGACCTTGTCACCAGGAAATGGATGGGTTTTTCACAGTTGATCCTTAACGCCGGACACAAGTGGCTTCTCCGACATAGATTTACTTCCCCTGTTCAGGGGGTCAACATCATTGCTCTTCCTTCGGCATCATTGTTACCCCCGACTACGCCGGTACATAAGGCCCACCACACACATGGACAGGGACCTGCAGAGACCATCACCACGTCCCTACTCCATTGGCCAGACAGCAGCAGTATTGAAGCAGTCTGTCTCCCAGGCTGGCCTATTAGCATATTAGCCCAGGCTGAGGCTCGGAGGACAGTAGGACCTGGCTGCATTAGTCAGACCACTGCCCCTGTGTTGGAGTACCAGGAGTGGTACCAGAAGTGGTACCAGAAGTGGTACCAGGAGTAGTACTGTGGGAGGTACCAGGAGTAGTACCAGGAGTAGTACTGTGGGTAGTACCAGGAGTGGTCCCAGGAGTGGTCCCAGGAGTGGTCCCAGGAGTGGTACCAGGAGTGGTACCAGGAGTAGTACTGTGGGAAGTACCAGGAGTAGTACCAGGAGTAGTACCGGGGGTGGTACCATGAGTGGTACCAGGGGTGGTACCATGAGTGGTACCAGGGGTCGTACCAGGAGTAGTACCAGGAGTCGTACCAGGAGTAGTACCAGGAGTAAGACTAGGGGTAGTACCAGGAGTAAGACTAGGGGTAGTACCAGGAGTAAGACTAGGGGTAGTACCAGGAGTAAGACTAGGGGTAGTACCAGGAGTAAGACTAGGGGTAGTACCAGGAGTAAGACTAGGGGTAGTACCAGGAGTAAGACTAGGGGTAGTACCAGGAGTAAGACTAGGGGTAGTACCAGGAGTAAGACTAGGGGTAGTACCAGGAGTAAGACTAGGGGTAGTACCAGGAGTGGTACCAGGAGTAGTACCAGGAGTGGTACCAGGAGTAAGACTAGGGGTAGTACCAGGAGTAAGACTAGGGGTAGTACCAGGAGTAAGACTAGGGGTAGTACCAGGAGTAAGACTAGGGGTAGTACCAGGAGTGGTACCAGGAGTAAGACTAGGGGTAATACCAGGAGTAAGACTAGGGGTAATACCAGGAGTAAGACTAGGGGTAGTACCAGGAATAAGACTAGGGGTAGTACCAGGAGTAGTACCAGGAGTAGTACCAGGAGTAGTACCAGGAGTAGTACCAGGAGTGGTACCAGGAGTAAGACTAGGGGTAGTACCAGGAGTAAGACTAGGGGTAGTACCAGGAGTAAGACTAGGGGTAGTACCAGGAGTGGTAAAAGGGATATCCACCTCTAGTCCTGGAGGGACACTGTGGCCAGGGTTTGGCTCATGAGAACATTGGCTTCCAGGTTAAATTCGAGGTGGTGGTACAGTAATGTAGTACAGTAATGTAAAGACGTTGGGAGCCACTTTTGTACTGCACTCTTGGTTAGATAACACACTTCCTCTGTTTTAGCGCCCTGGAGTATTCAACTCTCCGTTTAGACCTGAGCCAGATGAAATGGAGCTAAGACTCAGGCGGACCAAGCTGCAGCCGCCTACAACCTCCATCAGGGAAAGAGACTCTCTCCTGGGGAACAGGAGCCCCTCAGCCCACTCTTGTGTTGGAGTTCCCAGGTCCCATGGAGCCCAGGCCCTGCCTCCCATACCCATCAAGAAACCACAGGTAAGACAGGCACAATGGATGAAAAGGCTGGTGTCATCACAGTGTGTTTGAGATCAGGAGTTTGATTGGGCCACACTAGGATATTTAACTGATTTAAGGTAGTTCTCTAACCAGTCCATTCAGTGTTAGTAGCACTGTAATATCTACACATTTAAGGAATAAATAAATATGTACAATAACAACTAGTAGCAGTTGAAGCAAGAGTAGAGTTGATGAATATAGATAATATGAATAGAAATCCTGTACATATCGGTGTAGTTGTGCATATAAAAGCGTACATTAATGATGTGTATTGAACGTTCATGGAAAGTGACCAGAGCATGAAAATATCCATGGATCAATATGATCAGAAGAGTTATGTTGCTGATTGGGAATCATTATGGGTTGGGGGTAAATACAGGTTGTGAGTCTGGTAGGCCGTGCTCAGATGCTCCGATAACATCTACCAGACTGCAGCAGTGTGAACAGCAAGGCAATAGTCTAGTATGATGTTCCGTTGTTACTTAAGCCATCGCATATGTTATATGCCTTTCACGAAAGGGAGAGGGCAGCCAATGATACGTTCCGCTGACTTCCCCGCCCTCTGGAAGCACATTAGTAGCTTTATTAGTTGCAGTGTAATCCTCTAAGTAATAACAGAATCTGTAGCAGTGTAACAGTCTTATTAATAACAGAATTGGTCTTATAAATAACTGAATGGCATGCAGTGTAACAGTCTTATTAGTAACAGTGTTCATAGCAGTGTAACAGTCTTATTAATGACAGAATGTTATGCAGTGTAACAGTCTTATTAGTAACAGTGTTCATAGCAGTGTTACAGCCTTATTAATGACAGAATGTCATCCAGTGTTACAGCCTTATTAATGACAGAATGTCATCCAGTGTTACAGCCTTATTAATGACAGAATGTCATCCAGTGTTACAGCCTTATTAATGACAGAATGTCATCCAGTGTTACAGCCTTATTAATGACAGAATGTCATCCAGTGTTACAGCCTTATTAATGACAGAATGTCATCCAGTGTTACAGCCTTATTAATGACAGAATGTCATCCAGTGTTACAGCCTTATTAATGACAGAATGTCATGCAGTGTAACAGTCTTATTAGTAACAGTGTTCATCGCAGTGTTACAGTCTTATTAGTAACAGTGTTCATCGCAGTGTTACAGTCTTATTACAAACAGAAGACTGTTTCCTGTGTTGGCGGACTTCCTCTGACTGGTCCAATCAGGCTCCAGAGATTGGGATAACAAAGTGTCATAGCAATTATCAGAGGAGGCCTCTCCGCTGTGAGGATGATGAAAGGGGGCACACAGCGCCGTGGCGTGAGATGATTCTTTAAACTCCCCTTAAAGAAGAATGATATCATTAAAACATGGCGGCACTAGTCTCACAGGGCCACTGGAAGACGTTTAGACCCGACGATCCGGGCAGATAAGCAGGGCCTGTCAACTCAAGCTGCCGCTATTAAAGTGAGCCCATCAAACCAGGCCTCCGCCAGGGAATACTCTGCCATTTAAAACAGCCTTGATGAAGAATTCTTTAAGTACCTCTGGATTCCGGCGTGCCGTCTCGTCCAGCTGTAGATCTGATGAGAGGCGTTTGCCATTTGTGTTATTTACGGTCCAGGGCTTTTATGGTAACTGGTTCCTATTATTGGTTTCTATTAATGTAAAACATAAGTGAGCAGAAATGAGGCGTGGATCATCTCTTTTTATTAGCCCACCCCATGCTATGAAAGGCTGTGCATACACGCAGAAACATGCACATAGACTGACACACACACACACAAATCGACGAAGTCGTACACACAGACATTCAGAGACACATGCACACCAACAAACTCAGAAACACAGACGGACAGTCACATACACACTGACAGACATATACACACAGACACACACACACAGATTGCCACTGACACACATACAGACACACCGACAGACACACAGACAGACACCCTGCTATGGCACCAGCTGGCTCTTGTTATAAACAATTCATTGTAGGCTGATAATGCCCCATGGATGGGATGAGCGTACATTATTTATCTGTGTTTTACCCTGGCTGAGGACAGGGTTCAAGCCCATTTCCTATCCTCCTTCAACCCTGTCCCTCTCTTGAGCTCTCCTCACCTCTCTCCTCCCGCCTCTCACTTTCTGTCTTTCCCCATCTTTCTCTGTCTACCACACTTTTTCTCTCCTTTATCTTTTCCAGTCTATTCTCTTTATCTTCTTCCCCACATTTAATTCCCTCCCTTCTTCCCCTCCTTTGTTGTTTCTTCATTCCTTCTTACCTTTTAGCTCCATCTCTCCCTCCCACCTTCTGTATATTCCTCATCCACTCCCTCCCACCTCCCTTCCTCCCACCTCCCTTACTCCCTTCCTCCCACCTCCTTTCCTCCCACCTCCTTTCCTCCCACCTCCTTTCCTCCCACCTCCTTTCCTCCCACCTCCCTTCCTCCCACCGTGAGTCCACGTGTCTCCCAGTGTTGTGTGTGTGTGTATAAGCCCTGGTCCGTCCCCAGTGTGATAACCATCAGTGGTGATGGATAGGTGGAGGTGGTTGTTTGGGAAGTGTTTGGGTCTGGTCGGGCCATGGTGCTGATCCTGTTGTGATAGGAACAAGGACAGGGGCTCCCCACTAGCCACCCTCCCCAACCAACAAAGAGCAACAACAGTTGAAGGTCACTCCACTGAGCAACGGCTACTCAGCAACACAACTGCACTTCGAGAAGTAGTACAACTAATAAAAGTTACGGGTAACAAAGTCTAGGGAAGATTTGCAATCTAGATTTAGTAACGTTACTAAACTAGATTACACAACTTGACAAAGTTACTTCACTAGACTAAAAGTTACGAATGTACAATATGGAAAGTTACTAAACAAAAATGCCTGTGAATTAGACTAACCTGGTCTAAAGGCTCCCAGAGAACAAGACCTGTGGAGAATGGACAGTGAAGTTCGCCGGAAGTGCAGTTCTGAAAGCTCTCAGAGATCTTAAGACCCTGCCTGTGTTTCACAGCACGCCGTGCCTAAACTGGATCCGTAGTCCCTGGAGGTAACACAGGAAGGGCTGTGGATTTACTGCTAAGCCATGACTACCTGTGGGATAACGGATCAGAGACAGGGAAGAAGGATCAGAGACAGGGAAGAAGGATCGGTGACGGGGCGGACGGATCGGTGACGGGGCGGACGGATCGGTGACGGGGCGGACGGATCGGTGACGGGGCGGACGGATCGGTGACGGGCGGACGGATCGGTGACGGGGCGGACGGATCGGTGACGGGGCGGACGGATCGGTGACGGGGAGGACGGATCGGTGACGGGGCGGACGGATCGGTGACGGGGCGGACGGACCTGAGACGGGGAGGACGGACCTGAGACGGGGAGGACGGACCTGAGACGGGGAGGACGGACCTGAGACGGGGAGGACGGACCTGAGACGGGGAGGACGGACCTGAGACGGGGAGGACGGATCGGGGACGGGGAGGACGGATCGGTGACGGGGAGGACGGACCGGAGACAGGACGTGACTGTAGACCTACTGAAGCATTAGTACTACACACAGCATTAGATGACACTGGTAAATGTTTGAATGTTTGGTCGGTGTAATGTGCTCCTCCCTGCTGTGTGTTAGGGTCCGTTTCGTGAGGCTGCAGAAGTGTGGGCTCAAAGACAGCGTGACCTAGAACCTTCTCTGAGGGTCCAGACCTCCATCACTGACCTAGAAAAGGCCCAGGACCAGCTACGCTGTGAGGAGTGGAGGAACCACAGTGTTGAAACCATGTAAATACAAACACACACACACTCATACTCCTCATCCATTTGGTATGCATGTGTGTGTGTGTGTGTGTAACTCCTACCTGAGACCTCTGGGCCGTGCAGCACCAGTATGCCGGTACCACCACCATCTAGTCACCACAGAGTGTGCCTATAACACCATTGTGTGTATGTGTGTGTGTGTCTGCTCGGGGGCACAGAGAACCGGCATTAACCCATCGTTTGATCTGCCGCACACACGCACGCACACACACACACACACACACACAACGTTTCAAAGGACCACACAAAGTGTGTGTCGTCCTCCTCCTCCAGTTGAATGTGTCCCTAATGAGTGATGAAACACCCCGGCGTGGCCTCATGATAACAGCGTTTAGGGGGATTCAAGTGGAGAAGACTTCTCATGGTTGAGGTGCCAACTTCATATTACCTCTGAAGACTGAGGTATGAGGTGTATCAACCTACTGATAACTACCTGGACCAGCTGTCTATTCCCCTATGAGCCATACAGTTACCGGTTCAGAGATGGGAAGCAGGTTCCAGATATCCATGTTTATGTAAAAAGTCATTTAAAAAAAGCTTCAAGCCATAAAGCCTCTGTTCAGCCCCCAAAGTGGAATATCTTCTCAAAATGTTTGATATCTATAACAAAGACCACAGCCTCACTTCCGAGAGATTTAGTTAAATGAAATTAATAAATCTAGTGAATAATTGTTTTTTTTTAACCGTAACCAGGCTCATATATGCATGGCTGCTACTACAGACAATAGACAGTAGTCAGAATTAAAACTTTCTGATTTCTGATGCTTCCAATAAGTCCCCTGAACTGCTGTGGCAACTACAAGCTTTCCATAGTTTCTTTTTCAGCTTTGGTATATGGGTATTGTCATCCACATGATATTAATCATTATGATATGGTTTTGTTTTGTTTTTGGCAGGTTTTTTGCATCAACTGTGGAATTAAGTTATAGTTATTATAAGTTATATAAGTTATTAAATTTTGCTATAATATCAAAGTATACGTTTAAGTAAAAGTTTTAATCAAAGCAGTAAAGTATTATGGAGGAGTTGGGCACCTTTACATGGATGGTAGCTTCAAAATATACAGTATGTTATTTTTATTAAATTCTTTAAAAAATACTGCTTTAATTTAGTAGTTAAGCTAAACGTTTGCTTGGATGTCCTATGTCCCTAGACAAAACTGCTTGATGTTAGCAAATAACTGATATACAGCCAAATGTTTGCGTTAGATTTGCATGGAATAACAAGACATTAGTACTTCTGAGATACTCTTTTAGAGGTGACACAGAGGAATGATATGAGCGAGAGACAAAGACGCCCGAGGCAAGCGTCAAAACAAGAGCAGTGGAGGCCGTTCTTACCCCGGCCACAGCCGGCCCAAAGCCTCTGAGAGTACAGGTTTTACAGGCAGATTACTCGTCTCAGCTGACTGAAACAACACACTTTTTGTGGCCCCCCAAACACTCTCACACAGACACACACACACGCGCGCCCGTTTCAGCTGACTGGATACAGTTTATGTAGTCCCTTATGGACACAGGAGACTGATCAACTCAACAACCCTCTGTTCCCCCCTCTCTTTGTCATGTCCCTCCCCCTCTGTCTGTGATTGGTGGCTGTCACTGAGTGTGTGAGTGTGTGAGTGTGTGAGTGTGTGAGTGTGTGAGTGTGTGAGTGTGTGAGTGTGTGAGTGAGTGAGTGTGTGTAACATGGAAACCTCCCTGTGTTGTGTGTGTGTTGTCACCGGGCCCAGCCACTCGGCCTCAGCCCAAACATCCCCGGTGAGGAGTCAAACTTTTCTTAATGGCCCTGAATGAATAAAAACTAGCCTATTAAAAGGCAATCGGGAGGCAATGAGAGCCGTGAGTGGAACCAGCCGGCAAGGCGAGATGTGGCCGAGCCCACTGCATCCTGGGACATTGGGGCCACATTAATATCACGCCACTGATGTCCCTCCCATGTGCACATTAGCTAGGACTGCTGGGTAATCTGTCTTCTAGGAAAGACCAGTGTCCCTGGTGGCCAAGTAGCGTCTGTGCCTCTTTAGCTCTGTGTGTGTGTGCGTGTGTGCGTGTGTGCGCGTGTGCGCGTGCGTGGCGGGCGTGGCGTGGCGTGCGTGTGCGTGGCGTGTGTATGTGTTTGTGGCGTGTGTGTGTGTGTGTGCGAGCGTACCATGTAACACCATCACTTAAAGGGCCAATGCCCGGTTTTGATGCCACCCTGTGTATTTTCCTCCTAGCTCCGCTTGGACATGCCATGCTATAGCCCAGTTTAGTAGCCCTTGCAAAGGCTCCACCCGTAAGATTTAACATCTGGCATGGAGGTGATGGTTAAAAGATTTACAAAAAAAAAACACAGACAATTTCCACATGCACTGTGCTAACTCCTTCTTAGGCTCACAGAATGAGCCTTGGTTGTTGATTGTTTATTGAGTTAGTTATGTTGCCATTGTTTTTCCTCTGTGGAGTTTTGGCCAGCCCGCACACAAGTCTACAGGATCTATGTTACCGTAGGCAGTGTCTGGGGTGTAGTTTACAAAATCAACCCGACGGTAATTAACAGCTGGCATTCCGCCTCAGCGAAAACTATTAGCCTGAACGCCAACAAACAAACCAAAAATAAAAACCTTACACAACAACACAGATCCTTAGTGTGATTGTTGTATCTAGGATATATATATACATGGTGTCACATATCTCTTCACTGTTTGGCAGGTGTTCTCGGTTGCACTGAATATTGATAATGTACTTAAGAAATATTGACTCATTGCCAATATTGTCGACAAGAGACTTTGTCAGTCGTCTCCCTCCTCCTCTGCAGGTTCCGGCCGTTCTCCAAGGCCCATCAGAACAGGAGGTATGAGAGGATGATACATGCGTACTCATCCTTTCAGCCAGTCCCCTACGGAACCAAACACTTCAGAGAGGAACACCCTGAAAAACTGCTGGGGAAAAAGGTAGCGCAATTTGAATATCTTAACCTAATAATGTGTTATTGAAGTCAACCTTTTTCAGTTTCTTCGACAAAAATCTCCTTTGTTTCAGACACGAAACTATTATTGAAGATGTGTGTGTCTGTCCGTACAATATCGGAAGACACAGTCTCAGTGCGAAAAGCAACACTGAGAAAATCACAGTCTAACATAATCTCCCAACTTCAGCTATACAAATTTGTCAAACCTGACAGCAATTTAATAAATCCACACACTCTCACACTTACCCACACACACTCACACACACACACACACACGTCTCCCTCTCGCTCTCCAAATCCCCCAACCCAGGACACACACGGGGGAGGCATGGGGAAATGAGCGGGGCTGCGGCAGCAATGTGCCCCCCCCCCCATCTCAGGCATTAGGTAATTGAGTGTATCTTTGCTCAAGGCCTTTCATGGATCAGAGTTCTTTATTAGCTCTGTTCCCAGCAGCCACAGCCCTGCAGCACACACACACGCGCGCGCCAATTGCCTGGAAACGAGGGGAACGAGGGAACACTACCCTGAGAATGAGATGAATAAGGTGGCAGGGGTATGTTGCCAGTCTCCGTGGGACCGGAGACCGTTCTGGGGGAGGTGTGTGACATGTTTCCCCCTGAATAGTGTGGTTTATGGCTACACACACCACGTTTTTATTCAGGGGCATTTTGTGAACATGTGTTGCGGTTTGTGTCAAGAACCTTTCACTCCGCTTTCTTCTGTCTCACTCTAAATCACATCCTCTGTCTGCCTTTCTGTCTTAAACTCTGTATAACATCCACTAAGCATTAGACAGACAGACAGACACACAGAGGAAGTGATGATAATTTAGACAGTTTAATCAGAAACCACCAAGCCATTACCTCAGTCCAGTCAGCCTCCTATACTTCTATCTCTGATGATGGAAAAGGTCTTTTTTTGACTCCTTAATTTCTCTGTAGAGAAGATTTTTCCCTGTGATGAAGATGGGAAACATAAATTGATTCTAAAGAGGAAATTAGATGGTGCTTATTACACTGTCTAACTAGTAATCCTTCGTCATTCATCTGGGCTCGTGATGAATGTCCTGCTTGTTACCTTTTCTGCCTACCAATGAGAGAGAGTCAAAGACGGCCTGCACACACAGCACACATACACACACACAGCACACATACACACACACAGCACACATACACACACAGCACACATACACACACAGCACACATACACACACAGCACACATACACGCACACAGCACACATACACACACAGCACACATACACACACAGCACACATACACATACACACAGCCCACATACACACACAGCACACATACACACACAGCACACATACACACACAGCACACATACACACACAGCACCCGCACAGCATACATACATACACATACACACAGCACACATACACACAGCATGCATACACACACAGCACACATGCACACACAGCACACATGCACACACAGCACACATGCACACACAGCACACATGCACACACAGCACACACATACACACACAGCACACATACACACACAGCACACATACACACACAGTACACATGCACACACAGCACACATACATACACACACACAGCACACATACATACACACACACAGCACACATACTCACATTCACTCGGAACTCTCACTGGACAATTACACATCGTACCGTTCATGTCTTTATTATTTGTGGTCGATAATGTATTTGTTTATTTCTCGGTTATTGCTCTAGCGGGCCAGAACAAATTCCTTGTTTGTTGTAAACTTACTTGGTTCTGATTTCCGATTTGCATCCGGACATACTTTATTCTTAACTTCGCCTTCCTGCAGTCGTTGTATTTGTGACAGACATAGTGTGCAGCTGGCTATTGTTCTTGTTGTATTACTGTTTCTGTCCCTCCATGTGTCTACCTAATATACCTTTCAGGAGCAATAAACAGGCTTTGTTCCTGTTTCAGGTATCCGGATGTTACTTTTGATTATTACCCGAGCTTTCATTTATATCTCGATTTATACTACCCATGTTATATGTCAGAGGTGCCAATGCGTTCTACCTGGGCCCCGGGGAAACATATCGCTCGCGGTTTGCGTCTTTATTATGTTTTCTGACACCGTGGGGACCAGAATGCATGTGATCAAACAGGTATGAATGCTAGACGAGCGGAGGGACGTGAGGAGGAGAAGGTGGAGACAGGAGAGACAGTCACCAGTGCGCCCGCTGGCTATTGTTAATGAGCAGTCTCCTCTATTGTTAGACCGAGAGAGGAGGAGAGACGCGATTTAGATGACACGCTTAAAGCTACTGTAAATAGTTTGCCCCCGTTCATCCCCACAGATGTATAACAGCTATGGCCCCTGTTCTCCTCCTCTTGGGTCTTTCTCTTTCCTGTCAGTAAAGGATTCGTCAACAGTATCATTGATACGGCGAAAGAAGCGCAATGTTTATTAAAAGGAAATAAAAGTCTGTCCACCTTGTTACTGTCTATTAGTGCTTGATATGAATAGGATGCCGACGCATAACTTGATTTTCACTCTTTCATTCTATCCTTAGATGTATCCTCCTCTCTCACTCTTTCATTCTATCCTTAGATATATCCTCCTCTCTCACTCTTTCATTCTATCTTTAGATGTATCCTCCTCTCTCACTCTTTCATTCTATCTTTAGATGTATCCTCCTCTCTCACTCTTTCATTATATCCTTAGATGTATCCTCCTCTCTCGCTCTTTCATTCTATCCTTAGATATATTCTCCTCACTCACTCTTTCAGTCTATCTTTAGATATATCCTCCTCTCTCACTCTTTCAGTCTATCTTTAGATATATCCTCCTCTCTCACTCTTTCATTCTATCTTTAGATGTATCCTCCTCTCTCACTCTTTCATTATATCCTTAGATGTATCCTCCTCTCTCACTCTTTCATTCTATCCTAAGATGTATCCTCCTCTCTCACTCTTTCATTCTATCCTTAGATATATCCTCCTCTCTCACTCTTTCATTCTATCTTTAGATGTTTCCTCCTCTCTCACTCTTTCATTCTATCCTTAGATATATCCTCCTCTCTCACTCTTTCATTCTATCTTTAGATGTATCCTCCTCTCTCACTCTTTCATTCTATCTTTAGATGTATCCTCCTCTCTCGCTCTTTCATTCTATCCTTAGATATATTCTCCTCACTCACTCTTTCATTCTATCCTTAGATATATCCTCCTCTCTCACTCTTTCATTCTATCCTTAGATGTTTCCTCCTCTCTCACTCTTTCATTCTATCCTTAGATATATCCTCCTCTCTCACTCTTTCATTCTATCTTTAGATGTATCCTCCTCTCTCACTCTTTCATTCTATCTTTAGATGTATCCTCCTCTCTCACTCTTTCATTCTATCTTTAGATGTATCCTCCTCTCTCACTATTTCATTCTATCTTTAGATGTTTCCTCTTCTCTCACACTTTCCCAGATCAATTTCCTGTTCACTACCATTATTGTCCTGGGCTGGGTATCCCTTTCCATTTGCTGAACTTTTCTCTCCCTTCTGTTCACATGAGTTCTGCAGCTCCTGTGGGACGTCACTCATCATTTCTAGTTCATTTACTTTGCAATCATTGTTTACAAAAAAGGCTTCTCTTCCCTTTTTGTGGAAATGAATATGCTGAAGCTTAACACTCATCGGATATCTCTTTCCATTCTTTGTATGCTTAGAGTTGTTTGTTTTTTTCTCCTCCCCTTTTACGTTGTCTCCTTGGCAGCAACAGCAATTCTAGTTTATCGCCGCAGTATCCACTGCTGTCAGGTGTCTGCTGTCAGGTGTCTGCTGTCAGGTGTCTGCTGTCAGGTGTCTGCTGTCAGGTGTCTGCTGTCAGGTGTCTGCTGTCAGGTGTCTGCTGTCAGGTGTCTGCTGTCAGGTGCCTGCTGTCAGGTGCCTGCTGTCAGGTGCCTGCTGTCAGGTGCCTGCTGTCAGCTGTCTGCTGTCAGGTGTCTGCTGTCAGGTGTCTGCTGTCATGTCTTTGCTGTCAGGTATCTGCTGTCAGGTATCTGCTGTCAGGTATCTGCTGTCATGTGTCTGCTGTCAGGTGTCTGCTGTCATGTGTCTGCTGTCATGTGTCTGCTGTCATGTCTCTACTGTCATGTGTCAGATGTCTCTGCTCAAACCCTTGATGATTCTTATGATATCATTTTAGACGTAATGACACTTGGATGATCTCATTCAACTATTATATTTACCTTTTTAAATTAAGTGAATAAAACTCGTGATTAATAATTCCCGGTGTCCGTTGAAATTCGCTATTGGTTATTTTCATACAAAGGGTGCGGCCCCAGTGTCAGAACGTGCCATCTCTAGCCCTCTAACGTGACTGTCTCGGTGTTGATTGGTGCTCGTCTAGTGACCTCTCACCCCCCCAGTCATGCTAGCCATGTTGATGATGATGATGATAAGCAAGATTTGCTGTCATCTTTAGTGAAGGTCCCTGCTCTGCCACGTCAGGCAGCTGTCACCAAGACCAGATGAGGACAGACAGACAGGCATATTTCACTACATCCCCTTATTTCCCTTCCCTCGCATCTCTTTCTGTCTCCCTCTTTCTGTGTCTTTCTTTTTCCCTCAGTATGAATTAGTGTGTCAGCGTTACACCAGTGTCACTGGCAGCAAGCAAAGAGCAGATCCGTATGAAGCTCTGGTGGCTGCAGGGTGGACAGGCCTTAGTCCTGGTTCCTTCTCTAACACACAACCCCCCTTCCCCAGATCTCTGGTTCTACATGTCTTGTGTTTTACTTTACCCCAAAGCCTGTATGTACCATAGACACGTACCATAGCCTTCTTTAAAAAACACCACCCACTCCGTAGAACCAGGCCCTCGCCTGGAATTCATAACCCCGCCCCCCTTAACTCCAGCCTCCATCTCTGTCCCCAAGCCTGAACCCCGCCCTCACGTCCAACAACATCCCCGACCCGGATAAAACGACGAAACACCGTTTGTGTGCCAACCTTCTCAATCCTCTGAACGTCATTGTGATGACGTCATGCTAGCCGGTGTTCTCACCACCAGTGCTGTTTAATGGTGGACGTTGGCTAATTACATCTGTCTGATGGAGTGCGTGCGGCGGGCACGTCTGGACGCCAAGCCTCTCCTTCCCCTCTCATTAGGCTTTCATCCATCAGGCTGCTCAACTGATGCATCTACACCAATGCCTGGTGCTAAACACACACACACACAATTATAAGCCCCCCGTACATACAAACACACACACACAATTATAAGCCCCCCGTACATACAAACACACACACACACACACAATTATAAGCCCCCCGTACATACAAACACACACACACACACACACAATTATAAGCCCCCGTACATACAAACACACACACACACACACAATTATAAGCCCCCCGTACATACAAACACACACACACACACACACAATTATAAGCCCCCTGTACATACAAACACACACACAGACCTCAACACAAGCACACATACATGTGTAAGCACATACTTATGCCCCACACACACATACATTTTTTGTGTGTTTCTTCAGTAATTGCTTTTTCTACCTCTCCATCCCCTACCCCCCGCTCCTCCGAGTTCTGCCTCCCGGCCACACATCCACACGGCAGTGTCTTTTCATTCGGATCATTATTGGGGAGAAAGGCTCCAGGCGTGTGGCGGGACAGGACAGTGGGGGGAAAAAATGTTTGTCTGAAAATGAGCCTTTGCTGGGGCCTCCTCTTGTTAATTATCCAGGGCATAATGCATCAACATGATACGTGTGATGTACGAGCTGTGTTTAAATACCAATGATATTCATTACCGGCCATTAATAAGTAAAATAAAGTAGGTCACTTGTAACGATGGGCAGACAGGGAGGGGCAATGTGTCTGTGTGTGTCTGTGTGGGTCTGTGTGGGTCTGTGTGGGTCTGTGTGGGTCTGTGTGGGTCTGTGTGGGTCTGTGTGGGTCTGTGTGGATCTGTGTGGGTCTGTGTGGGTCTGTGTGGGTCTGTGTGGGTCTGTGTGGGTCTGTGTGGGTCTGTGTGGATCTGTGTGGATCTGTGTGGGTCTGTGTGGGTCTGTGTGGGTCTGTGTGTGTGTGTTCGTGCAGGCAAGTCAGAATTAGAAGCAGGTTTATTGTCTAGCAAGGAGAGACTTTTGAAATAGCCCAGGTAAAAGAACACACAAACAAAAGGAAACTAAAGTTTGTTGGCTTCCGTTAATTAGAAAATGTCTCAAACAGCTACACATCGGAAAGTACCCATATCCACTGTTGATACGTTTAAATGGAGCAACGATGAACCGGGAATAACAGCTGAAATAGGACCCAAGTGTATTTCCGCTCTGACGCACAGTGAGGAGAGTAAAACCTTTTTTGAAGAGCCTTTCACACCAACAAGGGACGACGCGACGGTGACTAGAGAAGGGAAAGCTGTTGTCGTCCAGGAAAGTTCAACTTTTGTCTGAGTGGCAGTGGGCAGGATGTGCGCCGATTCACAAACAACCTGCCTGATTGTGTTGGTTCCTTCGAGTTCGCAATCATACAAAGACCATCAGAAAACATTGCTGATGCCTTTCAAGTCTCTGTAATATTTTACCTTTCAGAAAAACAAGAGGTCCCAGACAGAGGTAACCCTTTTTGGTGTGAAAGCTCTTTAAGTATCACAGTCGGCATATTCTGGAAGTTGTTAACCTGTTACAATCCTCCTCCATGCCAACAAGCTATGTGAATTCTCTCATTGTCTACTCTCATTAAGTCATATCCGATTGACTTTGACTGAAACCTGGTTTACTAGTCAGAGCAGAAAAAAAACAAAGGTGAATTTGTCTTACAAAGTGACTGATGGTGATGCAGACAAAATACTCTAATATGTGTGTGGTGGTGGATATGTGATCTGGGGGATATGACTCCAAATCAACACAAAATAATTCCACTGACCAAAGAATCTAGCTTTTGCAATGGTCATCCGAGTCTCCTGACCAAACCCTTATTGAAGAGAAAAGCAAGGTTCAAGGGCTAAAAGATTTTAAGAGATTCACTATTAGAGGTTTTTTCACTCCTTTCTCTCATGTCATTCCTCTTTGCCCTATCCCTCAGACTTTCTTCTCTCTAGATTTTAGCCTCTCCGTCCTGTCTGTTCTCTCTCCAGCCTCTGTCCTGTCTTCCTTCTCCAGCCTCCGTCCTGTCTATTCCTTCTCCAGCCTCTGCCCTGTCTGTCCTCTCTCCAGCCTCTGCCCTGTCTGTCCTCTCTCCAGCCTCTGTCCTGTCTGTCCTCTCTCCAGCCTCTGTCCTGTCTGTCCTCTCTCCAGCCTCTGTCCTGTCTGTCCTCTCTCCAGCCTCTGTCCTGTCTGTCCTCTCTCCAGCCTCTGTCCTGTCTGTCCTCTCTCCAGCCTCTGTCCTGTCTGTCCCTTCTCCAGCCTCTGTCCTGTCTGTCCCTTCTCCAGCCTCTGTCCTGTCTGTCCTCTCTCCAGCCTCTGTCCTGTCTGTCCCTTCTCCAGCCTCTGTCCTGTCTGTCCTCTCTCCAGCCTCTGTCCTGTCTGTCCTCTCTCCAGCCTCTGTCCTGTCTGTCCTCTCTCCAGCCTCTGTCCTGTCTGTCCTCTCTCCAGCCTCTGTCCTGTCTGTCCCTTCTCCAGCCTCTGTCCTGTCTGTCCCTTCTCCAGCCTCTGTCCTGTCTGTCCCTTCTCCAGCCTCTGTCCTGTCTGTCCTCTCTCCAGCCTCTGTCCTGTCTGTCCTCTCTCCAGCCTCTGTCCTGTCTGTCCCTTCTCCAGCCTCTGTCCTGTCTGTCCTCTCTCCAGCCTCTGTCCTGTCTGTCCTCTCTCCAGCCTCTGTCCTGTCTGTCCCTTCTCCAGCCTCTGTCCTGTCTGTCCCTTCTCCAGCCTCTGTCCTGTCTGTCCTCTCTCCAGCCTCTGTCCTGTCTGTCCCTTCTCCAGCCTCTGTCCTGTCTGTCCTCTCTCCAGCCTCTGTCCTGTCTGTCCTCTCTCCAGCCTCTGTCCTGTCTGTCCCTTCTCCAGCCTCTGTCCTGTCTGTCCCTTCTCCAGCCTCTGTCCTGTCTGTCCTCTCTCCAGCCTCTGTCCTGTCTGTCCCTTCTCCAGCCTCTGTCCTGTCTGTCCTCTCTCCAGCCTCTGTCCTGTCTGTCCTCTCTCCAGCCTCTGTCCTGTCTGTCCTCTCTCCAGCCTCTCCGTCCTGTCTGTCCTCTCTCCAGCCTCTGTCCTGTCTGTCCCTTCTCCAGCCTCTGTCCTGTCTGTCCCTTCTCCAGCCTCTGTCCTGTCTGTCCTCTCTCCAGCCTCTGTCCTGTCTGTCCCTTCTCCAGCCTCTGTCCTGTCTGTCCTCTCTCCAGCCTCTGTCCTGTCTGTCCTCTCTCCAGCTTCTCACATGTACATTAGCACCTAGGCAGATGAAGAGCGCTAATTCATCATAAGGGTTTTACAGCGGTGTAAAACTCCCCGGCCCCTTCATTTGCGGTGTAATAAACCATTCCCCTGACATGCTCCTTCCCTTCCTTTCCGTATATTTATCAATTAACCCCACACGTTCCTCCATTATGTCAGCATTTCCTCCTCTAGGCCTGCATACTGAGGGACCCGGCAGAGACAGCAGAGGGGGAAAGGAGAGGCCGGTGGCTGCTTGGTGCCACACAGTGATCAGCTGCACGTAGAACGTATTCCACACCTTTTACTGTCGTAACACAGCGATCAGCTGCACGTAGAACGTATTCCACACCTTTTGCTGTCATAAAACAGTGATCAGCTGCACGTAGAACGTATTCCACACCTTTTATTGTCGTAACACAGTGATCAACTGCACGTAGAACGTATTCCACACCTTTTACTGTCGTAACACAGTGATCAGCTGCCTGCAGAACGTATTCCACACCTTTCAGTATTTTTAGTCATTGGAACATCCTTTGTGATTGTGTTAACGAAAGGACCTGTTCTTCATAAATCGTTGCTGGTGCACTTTAATTTGAGCCAGTATGAGCTGTTACTGTGAATGCAGGACTGAGTTTGATTTACAGTTATTGTTGGAAAAACAGAGCTGACATCACATTGTTAGCTATCACAATGATATTTTATTTTGTGATTTGGCAAAACATGCACGTATTAGTTTTAATTTGGTTAGCATTTGCATTTCTCAGATAATTCTAAAAACTATTTTAAAAGTCCACTCCACACAGCGTGTCTGTTTAATATATTTATAGACACGGCGAGAACTCCCCCTCAACATTTCGGCTGCGAAGGTGAAGAGTTTTACACATAAAAGCAATTTACTACATATTCAATGGAAATCTAAATGGCTCCGTGTGCTCTAGTGCGAATATGCAAAACCGTCTGTAAAACGACCTGCGAACTGCGGAATAAAAGCCGAGACGTTCGCGGGGAAGTCAGATCCTCGATGTCTGAAGTATATTTAGATATCAGAGACATTCCCCACAGTGTACATGTAAATGGGAGGCACCGGGATAAGAATAGGGCTGTTTTAATTGAGTGAGACGGCCTGTGAGAGTGGCCATGCTCCAGTGAACCATAGCATCCTGTCTGTCTCCCCTCACTACGCACCACCCTGATATGACACACGTTCTACAGCCGCAGACCCGTCGCTAGAACAGGAACATGACAGCCTTCATATGGACCGGTGTGATGGTAGCTGGACAGAACACACACACACAGAAGAAATGCAGGTGAGATGCTATTTTAGGTATAGAAATGCAGAATGTTGCATTGGAGATTGTAGACAGGCTACACACACGCACACACGTGCGTACACGTAGCATTCCGAATTCATACGCAGATATTGACACAAAACGACTTCCGTGCGAACATACACACATGCACTCATCTAATAGTCAAAGATGAAAGTAGGGATGTCAGGCGAATAACCGAACATAATTCACACGTTTGTGACTTTGCTTGTGTATTTCTGCCATGTCGCATGCTGCAATACTGTACTTAACACACTAGAAACATGACAGTTTAGTTGTGTTACTGTGTGAACTGTATCCGGTAACACCTGTGGCAATGGTAATGACATCAAAATGACTTTTAAGATTAGTTTTAAGATATTTTTTGTATATTTAAACATGCTGCCTAAGTTAAAGATTCCCTGTAAGAGGTAGCTAGCACCGCAGACAGCTTCCCGCCCCTGATATCCCGCTGTAAAAAAATATTCCAAGGTTAGCGACAATGCAACCGGTTCCAGCAAATTATCAACCAATCAACTTTAACGAGACAGGGCCAAAAGAACGGGTTATTAGAAATCACTTTTTGACTAAACACATGAACAAACACATCTTAATCCTAACTTAATCCCTAACGATGTCCTAACTTAATCCCTAACGATGTCCTAACTTAATCCCTAACGATGTCCTAACTTAATCCCTAACGATGTCCTAACTTAATCCCTAACGATGTCCTAACTTAATCCCTAACGATGTCCTAACTTAATCCCTAACTATGTCCTAACTTAATCCCTAACTATGTCCTAACTTAATCCCTAACTATGTCCTAACTTAATCCCTAACGATGTCCTAACTTAATCCCTAACGATGTCCTAACTTAATCCCTAACGATGTCCTAACTTAATCCCTAACGATGTCCTAACTTAATCCCTAACGATGTCCTAACTTAATCCCTAACGATGTCCAAAAAAAACTCAGTTCACCCTTAAACCTAACAGTAAACGTAACTCCGCTACCATCAAGCCAAAATTGATTAAATATTATTCAAAATGGGGGCAGGATATGGATATTTTTGGGCCCATTTATCTAGTCAACGCCAGGCGAGCGCGGCACCGGGCGAGAAGGAAGCAATTGCAAAAAGCGTTCAAACTTCAAATGTCCACGGTGTCTTATGCTAAAAGGTGTGTGTTGACAAATGAGGCAGCTAACCCTGGCTGAGGGAGCTCAGTGTTGGCATTAGATAGAGACGGTAAGTGTGCATATTTAATGTGAGTGTGGCGCCCAGACCAGGCCACTCTCTGTTTCTCATCACGGCCTTAATTGTCTGTTGCTGTGTCTTTAATATCGGCCCCAGTCACCGTACCACGGATGGAAGCACCGGCTTCTCTGTGTCTGGGTGAGGCCTCCGTCAGCGCGGCTGAGCCTTCAGGAGGAAATTGCCTGTGTGGAAGTAAGTTTGGTGACCCTGAAAGAAGCTGCTATTCTCAGTTGGATAAACGGTATTGTTAAAAAAATATTGACGGAAGAAAATGTAGATGGAAGAACAGTTTTCTACACACTAGCTCTTATTCCAATGGTCGGGTCATAGAGACTGCTTTAGGGTAACCCTCCTGACTTGAAGAACATCTCTGTTAAAGAATAAAACATGTAAACAAGGAGATTGTAGGTTTTAATGATTCCCAGCCGAACACTAGTTTGCTGTGTGTGTAAACATGCCCGGTGGTCTATGATGGAAACTTAAGTTGTATTTCCTCTTTTGAATATTTTGTCACGATTGTGTGGCTGGGGACAAAAGTCTTTGTGCTATCTATCAATCCTATCCACACCACACTCTCTCTCTTTGTCTTTCTTCTGTTCGGAGAGATTTACAATTAATGTTTTCTTTTTTTTGTTGGTCCTTCTATGCCTTCTTTCTTCTTCACTTCCTCAGAGGTCTTTGTTTTCTCATGCATCTCATATATTACTGAATGGAAAAAACAAGCGTGTGTTTTTAAGGAAAGGCCCCACGCTGTGCCTGTAATTTCCTGTTTGTGCGGCGCTCCATCGCGTCGGCCCTCGTCTCGCTCGACCCTCGGCGAAACCCTCTGGTGTGAGCGAGAGAGAGAGAGTGAGAGTGGTAGAATGAGAAAAAACAGAGGCTGGGGAAAAAACAGGATGATAACTAAAGCAGCTCGGATTTCACAAACGCATATTTCATCAATCATGTGAATAAGTGTGAGTGATTATGCATAGCCGTGACAGGGTTAGGCCTGATTACCATACACCATGAAGGCTGCTTTCTTATCTCACACACGCTGATTAGTTTCTGTCTGCAGATAGCCTCTCCCCTCTACACACACACACACACACACACTTCCTATAGCGAAAGTGAAATAGACTCATTTCGTTGAAATTACATCTCAGTCTTCCAGGCCCGGATTAGATGTAGATCCAAGGAAAGACCTAATTCTGGTTTTAGTTAATCCGGGGACTAGGAAATGTGATATCATGAACGTAGATTAACATTGGATTACATGCGGCTGGACTGCACACTCTGAAGATGTGGTTAAATTAGATTAGAAACATTAGATTAACACATTTAATTAAGTAGGTAATTGAGTAAGTGTGCGGTCTGACATGTGATCTGGTGCATGTGTTTATATACACACTGATTAACCATTACGTCATGACGACAGATGAATCAAATGAAATTGATCATCTCCTAACGAGGGCATATGTCAAGATCTTAGTAAATTCATTGTTAAGGGAACGATCATTTCTTGTAGTGAACGTGTTGAGTGCAGAAGAAACCGACCGGAGTACAAACCTGAGCACCTTTGACAAGGGCCAATTTGTTATGGCCAGATGACTGGACCAGAGCATCCCCAATACTGCCACGGGTTGTGGGGTGCTCCCAGTCCCACACTTCCCACAGTGGTCCAAGGAGTGGAAAACCACCAACCGGTGACAGGATTTTGGACTCCCAAGGCTCATCTGGTCCGGACCGACTGGATTTGTCTACTGTGGCACGAGTCACAGAGGTTTTGGAAGAAGGTCTTTGTCTAATGAGTTTTTTTCACACACGACGGCAGTGTAAGTGTACCTAGGAAAGTGATGGCACCAGGGTGCATTGTAGGAAGATGGTAAACTGGATGGAGTGTGCTGCTCTGGGGAATGATCCGCTGGGAACCCCTGGGTCTGGGCATTTATGTGGGTGGTCCTTGCCATCTACCTATACATTCTTGCAGACCAGGTAAACCACTTCATTCATGACAATGGTATTTCCTGATCACAGTGGCCTCTTTCGGCAGGATAGTACGCCCTGCCACACTGCACACATTGTTCAGGAATGGTGTGAGGTTCAAGGTGTACTGGCCTCCAAATTCCCCACACCTCCATCCGATTGAGCATCTCTGGGATGTGCTGGACCAACATGTCTGATCCACGACGGCTCCACCTCGCAATTTACAGGACCTGAAGGATCTGCGGCCAATGTCTTGGCGCCGGATACCACAGGACACCGTCTGGGTTCTTGTAGAGTCCATGTATCTGTGGGTCACTCAGACACTCAGAGGAACAACAGCATATTACGTCCTAATGTTCTGGCTCATTCGGTATATGTTATATGATTATTAGATTACATTAGCAGTACGCACATACAATTTGTGTGTGGGCTCATTTCTTATTAGTGTAATCACAGATTACATAATGTCCTGATATATTCGTGGTCTATGATCGCAGGGGGTGTGGACTATTTTCTTTACGACTCTTGGCCTTATCACAGTCATGAGGCACACCTTTTGGCTACCAACACACTCAAAATTATCTCTGCATCCAAACTGTCTACACTAAGAAAGACATTAGTTCAAAAAAGCTAAAAGTAATAGTTTTGACAGCTGCCATTAGGGTCACGGCACTTGTACTCTGAATTGATGCGTTCAGTGTTGTTCGTGTGTGTTTTCCGTCTGGGCCACTTATCTCCAACGTGGCAAAATGTTAATATTGTCATTTACCACAACGGTTTTGAATGTGTACCTCCTTGTACTACTTCAAATGTACTACTGAGTTTGTATATGTGATATAACATGCAGTAATGTTATGTAATATTGAGTAGCCCCAACCATCGTGATGACCCCGTGTGCCTGACCTGAACTCAATTCAGTGTCACAGACAATTAGTTCAAGACCTCTCGTCTTGCTGAGGTTAATTTCATCCATTTGGAGGTTAAATTCCTCTCTCTAACTGTGACTGGATGAAGTAACGTAAACCCTCCCTCCTCTCTGTGACTGGATGAAGTAACGTAAACCCTCCCTCCTCTCTGTGACTGGATGAAGTAACGTAAACCCTCCCTCCTCTCTCTAACAGTGATTGGATGAAGTAACGTAAACACTCCCTCCTCTCTCTAACTGTGATTGGATGAAGTAACGTAAACACTCCCTCCTCTCTAACTGTGATTGGATGAAGTAACGTAAACACTCCCTCCTCTCTCTAACTGTGATTGGATGAAGTAACGTAAACCCTCCCTCCTCTCTCTCTGTGACTGGATGAAGTAACGTAAACACTCCCTCCTCTCTCTAACTGTGACTGGATGAAGCAACGTAAACCCTCCCTCCTCTCTCTCTCTCCCTGTGACTGGATGAAGTAGCGTAAACACTCCCTCCTCTCTCTAACTGTGACTGGATGAAGCAACGTAAACCCTCTCTCCTCTCTCCCTGTGACTGGATGAAGTAACGTAAACCCTCCCTCCTCTCTCTCTCCCTGTGACTGGATGAAGTAGCGTAAAGTAATTTGGTCAGGGCCAGGCCCGTGTCACAGTGTCTAAATGTTAGAAGTGCGTAGGACGCATTAGGACTTGACAGGGCCCTTCGTGAAATAAGTGAAATTAATGGAGCTCTTTTCGTGTGGGACAAGGCCACGACACACTGCTCACGCCGCTTACAGTCGCCCCAAAAGTCAATAGTTTTTTATTACTCCTCGCTCGACCTACATTCCACACTACAAGTGCTACGCCCACTAATTGGTATCAGTTTGTGGAAAGGAGAGAGAAAAACCTCATCCCTAAGAACACTGGAGAAAATAAATCAATCTCATATTTTTCTCCCCGTCCATTGAGTTGTAGGGAAAGAGGTGGCTGAAAGAGGAGGGTGAGTGAGTGAAAGTAAGGATAGAAGAGGGAACGGCGGAAGGAGTGAGGGAGAGAGAGAGAGTGGATAAACGGGAGAAAGCGATAGAGTAAATGAAGAGTTACCTCCAGTGAGGTAATAATGTCTGTGCTGTTAATAGAGTGGTTGGAGCAGCCTGCCCTGAACTCACCAGGTGACGTGCACCTACACACCAGTGCATCAGGGCTGTGTCTCAGGTTCAAACACATGTAACCACATTCAACCACTATTGTTACCAAACATTATGTTGGAGAGGACCACACACACCGTACCAGCTACCTCACATTAGGCTCTATGACATAACAACTGCCTCACATTAGGCTATATGACATTATACCAGCTACCTCACATTAGGCTCTATGACATTATACCAGCTACCTCACATATGACAAGGCATGGCTCTCCTCTGCTTTTAGTACCCTGCTTTACACTGTAGCCTTGCTCGTACTCTGTCACTGCTTTTAGTCTTTATCAAGCGCTTTCAAATTCTATTATGAAAATTGCTTTGTTAGCGGTAACAATTATTGCTATAGAAATGATGGAAGGCAAAAACAGACACGAAGGCAGAAGAACAAGTCGTTTGAAATTCTATGTCAATTTAACAACTCATACTGTAAATCCTTAATGAGGCATTAGTTCCCCTTCAATTGAACCCAGACGGGGAAAAGGACAATGGAATTAAGGTCCTTAAAAACCTGTAATAAGGCCATGTTGAGGTCAGGAGACAACTACGAAATGAAACTGTTTTATTCTGTTTATCCTTTTTCCAGGTGTGGTTCGCCGTGTAACTCAATATCGCCGAATACTGAGTCTTTTAAACCAATTCCAGAATATGATCTGGGATCCCCTGTGTTTTCAAAAGGGGCCATCAAAGCAGTGTTTGTTTCCTGTTGTTGTTACCAGGTGACTGGTCTCATTGGTGGCCGTTTCTCTCTACAATTTGACCAGCTGTTCTAAGAGATAATGTGGTCTCCGTTATTATCGAGGAGCCGATGGGAGTGGTGACAGTGTCGGGGGCTTCAGGTCCACATCTGTTTGGTGACTAAAGCCAAGACAAGCTTAACGATTCCAATGAAACGATTACATTTGTCTCTGTGAAATTGACTGTTACTGCGTATTTTCAGTGGGGATCTTGTCTTTGTTTTGATGGGATGATTGGTAACCAGTTGTAAATGGAACGGGCAGATAATAGACGGAACCCAATTTAACCAGATCTGTAAGAACCCATGGGACCGTCGTGTGTGTGTGTGTGTGTGTGTGTGTGTGTGTGTGTGTGTGTGTGTGTGTGTGTGTGTGTGTGTGTGTGTGTGTGTGTGTGTGTGTGTGATCAGGAAGGCAAAGGGAGCTGTCATGGGTCTTCTTTGCCTTCTGCCTCAGCCTGACAAGTCTCTGGCCAGTACCCTCTGGCCACACACAAGCACTTACACACTGACATGACACACACTCCGTCGACATGTGTCTATACGTGGCACACGCCTGACAAGTCCTGTACTCTGTCGTCCGGACAGAGCAGGAGCGAAGTGTGTCGAGTGGAGTGTGGGTATGTGTAATACTAGCTTTGATTTCAGTGAGTCTGTCTTCCCCACTAGCCGCTGTTGCCACACACACACACACACACACACACACACACAAACAGAACGACAGCTCAGAGACTTCACAGGAGCCAAACCATAAAGACATCCATGTGGCCAGTTTGGTCGGGTTCACACGTCACTATGAGCTAACCACGTGTAAGTCAATGACTCGCCGTGCTACTACCTGAGACGTTGTCAGGTTGGGGTATTTAGATAGCGGTGTGCCTCACTTTAAACTGCACAGCCACCCTGTGTGTGTGTGTGTGTGTGTGTGTGTGTGTGTGTGTGTGTGTGTGTGTGTGTGTGTGTGTGTGTGTGTGTGTGTGTGTGTGTGTGTGTGTGTGTGTGTGTGTGTGTGTGTGTCAGCATGCTGCTCCACCATCGTTTCTGTCAGTGGATGCGGTGAGTTTACAAGGACAGTCTTGTTCCCGCCCCCGGGCGTTGGTCGGTCGGCATGGTGATGATTGTCATGGCGATGGAGTGTGAGTGACAGGACGATCACATGTTTACCCCGAGAGCAGGAAGTACACAGCGCCCCAGTCTCTGACATTAGTTTGTCCTTCCTCAACTTCTACTTAATATAAATAAATATGTGATTCCTCCCTCCCACAGCGGCCAGCTCTAATTCAGAAGCGCCACTTTGTTCTGGGTCTCCGACCGTTGCCTCGCTGCAAGTGTTCCTGGGTAATCACAGGGCCTGACCGAGGGGGCAGGGTTCACAGAGGTTCACGGGAAACCGAGAGGGAGGCGGACATCAGGCCACACACTCCCAGGAACACACACGCACTCTCGCAAACGTTCCCCTGTAGAGACACACACGCACACCAAGTCATACCTGGTGCCGTGGCGTTCCCCTGGCATGTAGGCCAGTAATAAAGTGGGCTCGGTCTCCGATATAAATACCCCGCAAGCTCTTTCTGCAGCGCAGCAGAAAAGGAGGTCAGGGTTTGAGCGGAGGCTCAGGCATTCATCATTAGCGGGCGGCTGGTAATATGGCCGTTACCGCCGTGATTAAGGGTTTGTCCCAGCAGCCGTTCTGCTCCGCCCAGACCCCCCCCCCTAACCGACCACGGGGGGGCGCAGACTGACACGGGATACACTCGTGTTGCTCTCCTGCTCTTACGGGGCCGCGTGGTCAGAGAGACCGGGGAGACAGAGAGAGAGAGAGAGCGCGTGTGTTTATTGTGTCCTGTGTTGCGTTGTTTTTGGGGGGGGGGGCGTGGGGGTGGGACGTCCATGCCCTCTGGGTCAGGGGGCTTGAGGGGGCCAGGGTTGTCACAATCACTCATGAAGAGAGCATTCACTGCCGGACACACACACACACACACTCTGGGACTCACTGTAGGGCTGTTAATGCTTCATTGAATATGTTTCTGAATTGAATGCTGACTGATTTATGATATTTCTCACTTTGACATCTCTCCTAGCAACTCATCAATTGCCACAGATACCGCAGGACCACAAGTGACTAACTGTATGTCTCTCTACCCTTTCTCTCTCTCACCCCTCTCTCTCGCTCTCTCTCTTCGCACCTCCTTCTCTCGCTCACTATCTACTTCCATCTCCTCTCCCTCTTTTTTTCTCGAAATACCTTCCTCACTTCATCTTTCTACCTCGCTCTCCTGTTCTCACGACTTTACTCTCTCTCCCCTCATCTCTTTTTCTCCGCCTATTCCTTTAATTCTGTCTCGCTCTGTCTCTCTCCAGCCCTTCAACAGAGTGTTCACCACCTGTCAAGTGTTTGATAAGTTCGGCCGTCTGTACTCCAACGCCGGGAAGATTGTATAAAACGCAATCAAGTCCGAGGAAACAATAAAGCTTAACATAATAAAAGTGTCACTATGAATGAGCGCTGTTGTATTTTCTTTCACATACGTGTATACTGTATGTACACTATGACGCCTTCTCACCACACGGAGCAGCAGACCTCCTCACACACAGATTTGTGGTATAAGGGTCACGCTGGCGCTTGGGGTTTCTCCTCCGTCTGAGACTCAAAATAAATGTGCTTTCATTTGAGAGAGTGGTGCAGCTTGTTGTCCTTTACAGTCCTCGTTTCATTTCACACCTAATACTGAGTGCTTTGTTCTGTCCAGGCAGGAGGCGTGTGTGTTTGTGTGTGTGTGTGTGTGTGGGGGGGGACAGAGACAGGATGTAGGGATACAGGGTTAGAGGTGAGACATAGGAGTGACGAGCTGTCTCAGCACATAGCCACCTCACAGCAGGAGGAGTCAGACACACACATCTCTGACCTGCAGGTGGTGCAGTCTGGGACCTAACCTCACACTCCGGCACGCCTCACCTGTCCACCACATTCAGATCTAAAGCCTCTCTCATTGGGTCTAATGAGTGTGTTTATTGTTCGGTGACAGAGATCGGGTGAGGAAAGGAAGGTATGAAGTGGGTGAGGAAAGGAAGGGATGAAGTGGGTGAGGAAAGGAAGGGATGAAGTGGGTGAGGAAAGGAAGGGATGAAGTGGGTGAGGAAAGGAAGGGATGAAGTGGGTGAGGAAAGGAATGGATGAAGTGTGTGAGGAAAGGAAGGGATGAAGTGGGTGAGGAAAGGAAGGGATGAAGTGGGTGAGGAAAGGAAGGGATGAAGTGTGTGAGGAAAGGAAGGGATGAAGTGGGTGAGGAAAGGAAGGGATGAAGTGGGTGAGGAAAGGAAGGGATGAAGTGTGTGAGGAAAGGAATGGATGAAGTGTGTGAGGAAAGGAAGGGATGAAGTGGGTGAGGAAAGGAAGGGATGAAGTGTGTGAGGAAAGGAAGGGATGAAGTGGGTGAGGAAAGGAAGGGATGAAGTGTGTGAGGAAAAGAAGGGATGAAGTGGGTGAGGAAAGGAAGGGATGAAGTGGGTGAGGAAAGGAAGGGATGAAGTGGGTGAGGAAAGGAAGGGATGAAGTGGGTGAGGAAAGGAAGGGATGAAGTGTGTGAGGAAAGGAATGGATGAAGTGGGTGAGGAAAGGAAGGGATGAAGTGGGTGAGGAAAGGATGGGGTGAAGTGGGTGAGGAAAAGAAGGGATGAAGTGTGTGAGGAAAGGAAGGGATGAAGTGTGTGAGGAAAAGAAGGGATGAAGTGGGTGAGGAAAGGAAGGGATGAAGTGGGTGAGGAAAGGAAGGGATGAAGTGGGTGAGGAGGGGCATCATTGTCAGGCTGGGTAATTTCCACACCCTCCCCAGGCCTCCATTGAGCTGTCAGAAACAGCTGCCAGGCTTGGCAGACCGACAGAACAGCTTGCAGCACCACACACACATTCCCTTAACTCCACTGATATGAAAGCAAGTGATGAAAAGAAAAGTCTCCCACTCTGATATGTCTATAACGGCTCAAGCTCACCAACGACGTTGATTGGCTGTCTGTCAGCGAATGCCTTTTACGGCGCCGACGGACAAACGACCTGAACGTTCATGTCAGGTGACTGATTCTGTTTGAGAAGGAGGTAATATTAAATGTTTTTCACCTAGACCTGGTTTCAAATGTCTGTGCAGTTAGTGTTTACTGGACTGTACTCAGAACCCCTGCCTCTGAGGAAAACATTATTCCTGTCTGGTAAATCCAGAAAAGTGTCCCCCAACTTCTCCATTCCCTCCTCTCTTTCATTCTCTCCCCTTCTCTATATCCCTTTTTTCTTTCCTACTTTCCTCTCCACGGTCTCCACCCAGTCCCATGGGTGTGTAGACAGTGAGGAGAGAGACGGAGCGTTTTGTAATGGTCTCTTAATGGCCGTGTAGGCAGTAACATTAGGGTGGGTTGTACCAGGCAGCGGGCACAGACGAGCTGCCTGCCAGATGCCAGGCCAGATGTGGGCAAACTGAGGATCACTCACGCTCTTATTGTAATTACATTTCTCATGCAGACACAGCTAGGCGTGGTATCTCTCTTTCTCCACTTTTCTCTGTTCTCTCTGTTTCCTGTGTTCATTTCCCTCTCTTTTCTCTCTCCACTTTTCTCTGTTCTCTCTGTTTCCTGTGTTCATCTCCCTCTCTTCACTTTCTCCACATCTCTCGGTTCCCTCTGTGTCTGTGTTCATCTCCTCTCTTCTCTTTCTTCACTTCTCTCTGTTCTTTCTGTTCCCTACGTCTTTTGGCTCCCTTATCTCCTCTCTGTCATCTGTTTTTCCCTTTATTGTGTTAATCACACATCTAACATTGCTGAATACATCCATATTCCACTACACTCTTTCTCAGATCCAGTCATTTCATCAGAGATCCAAGACAAATTCAAGGAACCCAAAGTGTCATACTTAAGATCTCCAGTAGGGGGGGGGATTCTCACTTGCTCCCTGTCTTCACAGACTGACAGTGCATTGATAATAATAATGACCATGGTGTGTGTGTGTGTGTGTGTGGGTGTGTGTGTGTGTGTGTGTGTGTGTGTGTGTGTGTGTGTGTGGGTGTGTGTGCGCGTGCGTGTGCATGTGCGCGTAAGGGCATGTGTCTCCCAGTCTCCTCTGTAGGACAATCAGGAAGATGGCCCTTTTGTCTCCCCTGTGATCAGAAGTCCATAACGTGCTTCACCACTCACGCACCTGGCTGCTGAATCAGCGATGCCGGGTGCTGATCTGGGGCCAGGGGTATTGGCAGCTGATTGTTGTGAGAGGTTATGTGTACAGAGACAGGCGTCTGTCTTTACCTGCCATATTGACAGCTGTCCCGGCCTGCCGATTGTGCTGCACTTGATTGGCAGCTCCCCATTGATCAACACGATATGCTGACGGCCCGTTAGAACGAACTAGAACGTCCACGCAACCTCCTAACCAGAACGCCCACACAACCTGTGCAGAACTCTCAAGGTACCTGTTGGAGGGGGGGGCGACCATATACCAGAACCTTGTGTCTATCTTCAGATCAACTATTGACTGAGGCAGAAACATATAGTGAGACCGCCCTTCTTTGTCGTGGGTTTAACACGCTTCTGATTGTGGCAATTGACTCAACTGTCGTGTAAATCAACTCTTGCCCTGTGATTATGTCGTGCGAATCAACTCCTGCCCTGTGATTACGTCGTGCGAATCAACTCCTGCCCTGTGATTATGTCGTGCGAATCAACTCCTGCCCTGTGAATATGTCGTGCGAATCAACTCCTGCCCTGTGATTACGTCGTGCGAATCAACTCCTGCCCTGTGATTACGTCGTGCGAATCAACTCCTGCCCTGTGATTACGTCGTGCGAATCAACTCCTGCCCTCCCACGTATGTGGTGTGAATCACAGTGATCCAGGAGCTGAATGAAAAACTCTGGCTAGCTGTTGTTGTCCGTGGCGAGTGGAGTTGAATTAAACAGACAGTAGCTTTCAGCTAGAGCCCTGTCTCACACACACACACCACCACCACACAACACTGTGTACAACACACACATTAGACCTTTGCACAGGTCTATGAAATGTAATGAAATCCCTCTGTGGGAAAGGTGGGGTGAACAAAGGACACAAGTTGGGAAAAAATGTCGAAATCCATTTCCTCGCTCTTTTTGTTTCAAGTTTTATCAGATTTTGATTTGTGTGCGAGCAGCATTTTTCCACACTCTCATCGCTCTGACCTTCCCCTTTACTACACACTGACACACACAAATACTCACAAACACACACACACACACCCGTCACACACAGACACACACTAATACGCACAAACACACCCACACACATACCCGTCACACACAGACACACACTAATACGCACAAACACACACACCCCATCACACACTGACACACACCCCATCACACACACACACACACACACACACTGACACACACAAACACACACACACTGACACACACACAAACACACACACTGACACACACACTGACACACACCCCATCACACACACTGACACACACCCCATCACACAGATTCTCACACACACACACACACACACTGACACACACACACACACACTGACACACACACTGACACATGCACCCTAAGTCCGTGTCTTGCAGCACCTCAGGGAACTTGTGGCTAATTTCATTATTTGGGGGAAAGGAATGCAAATGAGCGCAGACAGCTGGTGTAGACCTGGTGGTATGGAGTGATGGAAGGCCTGGGGCCACTCCACACACACACACACACACGCGCGCACATGTAAACACACACCACACACACACACACACACACCACACACACACACACGCGCGCACATGTAAACACACACACACCACACACACACCCCACACACACACACCACACACACACACACACACCCACACACACACACACCCCCCACACACACACAGCACATGTAAACACACACACACCACACACACACACCCCACACACACACCCCCCACACACACACACACACACACACACACACACACGCGCGCACATGTAACCACACACACACACACCCCACAAACACACACACGCGCGCACATGTAAACACACACACACCACACACACACACACACACACACCCCACACACACACACACACCCCACACACATGTAAACACACACACTGTACTGTACATGTAGATGCTCTAACACACACTTCTCATCAGCAGCTCCTCTCAGACAGTCACTGCTGGGTTGACATGGCGGGGAATAGTCGCACCTCCCACAGAGGACCAGATGGTCTGAGAGCAAGAGAGAGAGAGATTGAGAGAGAGTGAGAGAGAGAGACTGAGAGAGAGAGACAGAGAGAGAGAGAGAGACAGAGAGAGAGAGAGAGAGATAGAGACACTGGAAACGAATGAGACAGACAGAGATAAAGTGAGAGTTATGGTATGGATACAAGATGTATAGAGATGAGGGGGTACAGACAGGGAGGTGGAGAAGTGTTCAGACTGGGTGGTGGAGAAATGTTCAGAGAGGGAGGTGAAAAGAGGTACAGACATGGAGGTGAACAGGGGTACAGACAGGAAGGTAAAGAGAGGTACAGGTAGGGAGGTGAAGAGAGGTACAGACAGGAAGGTAAAGAGAGGTACAGACAAGGAGGTAAAGAGAGGTACAGACAGGGAGGCGAAGAGAGGTACAAACAGGGAGGTGAAGAGAGGTACAGACAGGAAGGTGAAGAGAGGTACAGACAGGGAGGTGAAGAGAGGTACAGACAGGGAGGTGAAGAGAGGTACAGACAGGAAGGTGAAGAGAGGTACAGACAGGGAGGTGAAGAGAGGTACAGACAGGGAGGTGAAGAGAGGTACAGACAGGGAGGTGAAGAGAGGTACAGACAGGGAGGTGAAGAGAGGTACAGACAGGGAGGTGAAGAGAGGTACAGACAGGGAGGTGAAGAGAGGTACAGACAGTGATTTGATGGTTTGTGGTTCCGTTATGTCTCTTTAATGGTCTCCCCTCACAATCCCCATAGAGCCCCAGCCCTCAGGTCCATATGGTGGGCTGGATAACCTGAGGACTGGTGTGGCAAACACAGCAGGCAGATCGGCCCTTCTGTCAATCACTCCGCGGTCGCTGTGACTACTGCATCCTGCTCCGTTGCGCCGTGTCGCCGGTCGTCACGTGGGTTGTCGTGGCGTTGCGCAATCTGCTGTGTGATTGGTCAGTGGGCTGTCATCGCGCGTGTTCTCGTCGTATGTCACTCTATAAGGTACACTGGGGCGTTGGGATTAATCAAGGCCCCTGTCCTTTCCATCTTTTATTACATTATACTCCTGTTCTAAACTGAATAAATAGATCAGTCAGAAACATGCACTATTTTGTGTTATAACTTACTCGGTGGGCTACAGTACTTATCTAACATGTAAATGTAGAATCGCGCCGCTGTCTTCAACCCTATGAGTGACCGTATCTATCGCCCCGACCTGTGAACCGGTTTGTCGCCCGGGATTTCCTCAGACAAGGGGGCGGAGCCGGTCGCTGTCAAGACGGCCGACGCAGAGCGGAAAGTCAATTTGTCAGGACCTCCGATTGAGCCCGGCAGCCCCGTGTCAGTCTATTTAACGGGAATGAATGTAATTTCCTATTGACGTGTCCCTCGGTCTCTCAGCTCTTTACATTGTGTAGAGTACAACCCCAGACCTCCATCACTGATAATATGGCTCGTAACCGGGGCGACGCCCACGCCGACAGTTTAGGTTGTCTGTAATCACGATGATTGACAGTCGGCGGTCTGGAGAGGGTGTTGTGGGTTTATGATGAGAGGTTACGTCCTGAAGACACACACACACACACTTATGTAATGTGTTTGGTAGGATAGGTAACATCTCAGCGGGCCGGGTCCGTCAGAACACACACACACACATTAGTCTGCTGTTTCCCTCTGGGTTGATGATGAGATGAAATGCATCTGACCTCGTCAGGGGTGTCAACTGCCCCGACCCAGTGGCCTCAGCCAGGCGCCGTGACCCTGTGGAACCGTGACCCCGCCGGGAACCCGTTTGTGTCCGAGTGTGTGTGTTTGTTTGTGAGCGTTCTGAGTGGACACGTCCCGTCTCCCAGACAACACGGCCAGTCATTTCCATACTATCACCCGGACGGGGCATATCAGTCCTCGCCATCTCACTCCCCCCTCACCTCACAACCCCTGACCCAGGAGGGATAGGTGTGGGTGTGGGGGGAGGCCTGTCAAGTGTCAGACCGCAGATGGGGGGTGGGCGGGGGGGGTCACGTCTGTTAGCCCCCTCTCTCACACACACCTGCCCCCCACCCACCCCCCATAGCTGCTGAGTGAGTTGTCAGAGTGTCCGCGAGAAGCTTCAACTGTTTGACATCTGCTAGCATCGCCAGCCCCCCTCCTCCTCCTCCCGTACCCCATCATATCAGCCATCTCCCCAGCCTCCAACCTTCATAAACAACCCTTCATCTACACACACACACACACACGCACACGCACACCTCTCCCGGCCTATCTGCTCGCATCTCCCAGTCCCAGTCATCAACATTTAGATACAGTCATCATTTATTGAGGCCTGCTGTCAAACAACATATGGACCATAGACTCTGGAGAGACGGATGGATGGATGGAGGGAGGGAGGGAGGGAGGGATGAAGGGAGTCTGGAGAAACAGGGGCTAGTGAAAGGGTGAGAGAGATGAGTGGAAGAAGGTGGAGGGGTAATCAGAGAGGGCGATTTACAGAGAGAGAGAGAGATAGAGAGATGTAGAACGGTTTGGAGGATCTGGATGAGGATAAGCATGAAAGAGGAGATGGGTGAAGAGGCAAAAGCAAGAATGATATTCAGAGAGTAGTCAGGTAAGGTCAGTCAGGTAAAGCTTTGCAGGGTAAAGGTTAGTCATGTAAAGGAAGTCAGGTAAAAGTAGTCACCCAAAAGTTAGTCAGGTATAAGTAGTCAGGTAAAAGTAGTCAGGTATAAGTAGTCAGGTAAAAGTAGTCACATAAAAGTTAGTCAGGTATAAGTAGTCAGGTAAAAGTAGTCAGGTAAAAGTAGTCATGTAAAAGTAGTCACGTAAAAGTTAGTCAGGTATAAGTAGTCATGTAAAAGTAGTCAGGTAAAAGTAGTCAGGTAAAAGTAGTCAGGTAAAAGTAGTCAGGTAAAAGTAGTCAGGTAAAAGTTAGTCAGGTATAAGTAGTCATGTAAAAGTAGTCAGGTAAAAGTAGTCAGGTAAAAATAGGTCAGGTAAAAGTAATTTAATTCCTTAACTGCTGGTTAGTCTTCATCTGTCTATAATTCATTGGTTTCGGAACGCTACAGGCTTGTTTGTTCACTTTACTTTTTAGATAAAACATAAACATGTCGCTTCTTGAGATCAACTAGTGACAGTTGTTAGGAAAACGTTTGAGGTTGTGGAAAAAACATGCATTTTGTGTGTGTGTGTGTGTGTGTGTGTGTGGATTAGGAGTCCACAGGTAGTGGTACAGTGTGGAACCAGTGTGGCTCCAGATAGATCAGAACGTGATGGAGAAACACAAGTCCATTTGTCCCACTTTCATAAAAGATAATTAAGCTGTCAGTCTGGACACTCCAACAACTTCATTAGATTGGAACAAGAGGGGGCACAGCCTGGGGAGTCTGTCTTCACACGCAGCCACACACACACACACACACACACACGCACACACACAGCCACACACACACACACAGCCACACACACAAACACACAGCCACACACACACAGCCACACACACAGCCACACACACAAACACACAGCCACACACACACAGCCACACACACACACACACACACACACACAGCCACACACACACACAGCCACACACACAGCCACACACACAAACACACAGCCACACACACAAACACACAGCCACACACACATACCCACACACACACGCACACACACAGCCACACACACACACAGCCACACACACAGCCACACACACAAACACACAGCCACACACACAGCCACACACACAAACACACAGCCACACACACACGCACACCCACATTAGACTAGCATGCTATTCCCTCCTTCCCACTGAGCATATGTCAAAAATACACTTGTGAAGGTAGCTCCGTCTGAGCCTCATCCGTTTACAAAGGACACAAGCAGACCTGAGCCTCATCCGTTTAAACAGGACAGACATAGACCTGAGCCTCATCCGTTTAAACAGGACACGCGCAGACCTGAGCCTCATCCGTTTAAACAGGACACACGCAGACCTGAGACTCATCCATTTAAACAGGACAAACACAGACCTGAGCCTCATCCGTTTAAACAGGACAGACATAGACCTGAGCCTCATCCGTTTAAACAGGACACGCGCAGACCTGAGCCTCATCCGTTTAAACAGGACACACGCAGACCTGAGACTCATCCATTTAAACAGGACAAACACAGACCTGAGCCTCATCCGTTTAAACAGGACAGACATAGACCTGAGCCTCATCCATTTAAACAGGACAAACACAGACCTGAGCCTCATCCGTTTAAACAGGAAAGACACAGACCTGAGCCTCATCCGTTTAAACAGGACACACGCAGACCTGAGTCTCATCCGTTTAAACAGGACAGACGCAGACCTGAGCCTCATCCGTTTAAACAGGACACACGCAGACCTGAGCCTCATCCGTTTAAAGAGGATGGACACAGAGTTCTAGCGAGACCCAATAAATTCAACCTTGAATGGCAAAACCTAGGAGACTTTTTTTCGTGAGTCAATATCATCTACTGCAGAACTTAACTCAGAAGTGCATTGGAGTATCAAGAGAGGAGAGGAGAGAGAGAGTCCTTGGTTAAAGTAATGCTGTTAAATTGAGGTTGAGACGTTGTTGCCATCGGTTCATAATCACCTGTCTGTGCGAGCGTGGGGTGTGGGTGTGGGGGTGGGGTGGGGGGGTGGTGTACGCGGTAGAGGGAAGTACGGGTGAAAGGGGAAGAGTGCTCGATTAGGTGGGTTGGTGGTGTCACCAGGCTCAGGTTAAAGGGCAGTGTAATTAGGTGCTGGGGTCAAAGGGCAGTGTAATTAGGTGCTGGGGTCAAAGGGCAGTGTAATTAGGTGCTGGGGTCAAAGGGCAGTGTAATTAGGTGCTGGGTTCGGAGAGGTGCGGTCACTTAGGTAGCGGTTTGGGGTCGATACGGGCCGCTCTGACCATTAACACAGACCGTGACTGTGGTCAACGCATTAACTGACCAGGAGCTCTGAACCGTGTCCACTCAGGTAACGGCAGTCCGCTCTGCCCTAGCACACACACACACACACAAGCCCCCATGTGTGTGTGTGTGTGTGTGTGTGTGTGGCTCATGCTGAAGGTGAGCGGGGCTTGTAGAAGACATCTCCACCAACAGATGGAGCAGCTGAAACCATCTGCGCACAAAGCGACGGCACAGCCAATGATGCATGGCGGTGCGATTCAGCTCTCAAGGATCTGCACAAAGTAGTTAGTAATGATGGCATCCGTGCCGAGAGCAAACACTCCTTATACATGATGTATTGCCTGCAGACACACACGCACACGCACACGCTCAAACAAGCACACACGCGTGCGCTCGCGTACACGCACACTCACGGCCGCACATTTCAATGCTTTATTTAAACCCGGTCTAGTCAATTATAGAATAATTTCAGATTTCGACATTCGGAACGGGCATTGCCGTCGACACAAATGGCCCTTAATCCTCCTCGACAGGGACCACCGCCTAACCAGCCTCTATTGTCTGACGCGGGTTAGCAGTATCAAGGCTCGTGTACAGCCAAACCCAGGACACGACATCCTGGACGCAGTCAGCGCAGGCACCAGGCACCAACTCTCTGCTCCAGAGCAACACTGGGTGATGTTTTTTCAGAACCCTGTCAGTCAAGTCCTTGCCCACACACACACACACACACGCACACACACACACACACCCACACACGCACGCACACAGACACACATTCGCCCTGGTTATTATGATGATGACCAAAACGCAGCGACAATTCAGTTAACGACTTTAAAGTTATCTATACTTCGAGCGTTTCCCTCACAGCCAGAGAAACGGAGGGTCGAGATAGGAGACGAAGGTAGAGAGGGAGGAGGGAGTGAGAAATTGTCATGTGACCAATGCTCATTTGAATACTGATGTCTATCCACTGGCCTCTCAAAGACATTCATAATTATATCTTTGAATGTGGAGCTTTATATTCCTTTCCACCCGTCTCTCTCCCTCTGCCTCTCTGTCTCTGTGTTAGCTGGAGGTTCTCTCTAATCTATCCTTTCTTCCACACCAGATATCATGAATATCATTGGCCCGCCCCCCCGTTTCTCTTCAAATAAAGTCATAATGAGATATTTGGCATTGGAACCCTTGCCATCTCCTAATCTCAAATGTTTTGGCGGGATGGAAGTAAGGCACTATTTTCAGGGCTTTATTGTTCTCCCAGTTAATGGGGATGAGCCTGTGATGTGGTGTGATGACTTGGTGTTGTCTGTTTTTCAGTACGTTTTCGATGATGTCAACATGTTCACCGTTCACCGGGGGTGTGACGGTAATGTCTGAGGGCTTTGTTCATTCTGCACAGGAAAACATTTGAAGTTGTAAGACGTCTTGTTCCACTTTTCACCATCTCTGTTTCAGAACCTGAACCTGGTATAGTTGATGTAAAGTTGCTACTATTGGTAGAAATACTGTCCACACTACACAAGACCTACATTTCTGTACTGCACACAAACCTATGATAAGGTAGGTAGCAAAAGGCTACCAGGTGTAGTCTTCAATACATGTTAATTGTGTTAAATACGAACCATGGTAACTTAACTGTGTCAGTGTATTGGATAAATGTTGAGTTAACTGTGTAAGTGTATTGGATAAATGTTGAGCTAACTGTGTTAGTGTATTAGATAAATGTCGAGTTAACTGTGTTAGTGTATTGGATAAATGTTGAGCTAACTGTGTTAGTGTATTAGATAAATGTTGAGTTAACTGTGTTAGTGTATTGGATAAATGTTGAGCTAACTGTGTTAGTGTATTAGATAAATGTTGAGTTAACTGTGTTAGTGTATTGGATAAATGTTGAGCTAACTGTGTTAGTGTATTAGATAAATGTTTAGTTAACTGTGTTAGTGTATTGGATAAATGTTGAGCTAACTGTGTTAGTGTATTAGATCACTACTATGTTGAGTTAACTGTGTTAGTGTATTGGATAAATGTTGAGTTAACTGTGTCAGTGTATTGGATAAATGTTGAGTTAACTGTGTTAGTGTATTGGATAAATGTTGAGTTAACTGTGTTAGTGTATTGGATAAATGTTGAGTTAACTGTGTCAGTGTATTAGATGGATGTTGAGCTAACTGTGTCAGTGTATTGGATAAATGTTGAGCTAACTGTGTTAGTGTATTAGATCACTACTATGTTGAGTTAACTGTGTCAGTGTATTAGATGGATGTTGAGCTAACTGTGTTAGTGTATTAGATCACTACTATGTTGAGTTAACTGTGTTAGTGTATTAGATTAATGTTGAGCTAACTGTGTCTGTGTATTAGATGAATGTTGAGCTAACTGTGTCAGTGTATTGGATAAATGTTGAGCTAACTGTGTGAGTGTATTAGATGAATGTTGAGCTAACTGTGTCAATGTATTGGATAAATGTTGAGCTAACTGTGGTAGTGTATTAGATCACTACTATGTTGAGCTAACTGTGTCAGTGTATTCGATGAATGTTGAGCTAACTGTGTCTGTGTATTAGATGAATGTTGAGCTAACTGTGTTAGTGTATTAGATCACTACTATGTTGAGTAAACTGTGTTAGTGTATCAGATCAGTACTATGTTGAGTTAACTGTGTTAGTGTATCAGATCACTACTATGTTGAGTTAACTGTGTTAGTGCATTAGATCACTACTATGTTGAGTAAACTGTGTTAGTGTATCAGATCAGTACTATGTTGAGTTAACTGTGTTAGTGCATTATATCACTACTATGTTGAGTTAACTGTGTTAGTGTCAGAGAGTCCATGTAATCACAGTAGCACTGGTCCATGTCTTAATGAGTCCTGGACACTAAAGGTGTTTATGGTAACTCATTATTTGGCCCATTGAACACAACTCCTCTCCACATCATAGACCTCTGTGTCCTCTACACCTGCCTCACTGTGTGTATGTGTGTGTGTGTGTGTGTGTGTGTGTGTGTGTGTGTGTGTGTGTGTGTGTGTGTGTGTGTGTGTGTGTGTGTGTGTGTGTGTGTGTGTGTCTGTGTGTGTCTGTGTGTGTCTGTGTCTGTGTCTGTGTGTGTGTGTGTGTTCTCTGTGTGTGTGTGTGTGTGTGTGTGTGTGTGTGTCTGTGTGTGTCTGTGTGTGTCTGTGTGTGTCTGTGTCTGTGTCTGTGTGTGTGTGTGTTCTCTGTGTGTGTGTGTGTGTGTGTGTGTGTTCTCTGTGTGTGTGTGTGTGTGTGTGTGTCCTCTAAGGATCCTCTATGTCCTATCACACTCAGCAGTGATACAGTGGTGCTCTTCATCATACCTGTTATATAGAGAACCTCTTCATCATACCTGTTATATAGAGAACCTCTTCATCCTACCTGTTATATAGAGAACCTCTTCATCCTACCTGTTATATAGAGAACCTCTTCATCATACCTGTTATATAGAGAACCTCTTCATCCTACCTGTTATATAGAGAACCTCTTCATCCTACCTGTTATATAGAGAACCTCTTCATCCTACCTGTTATATAGAGAACCTCTTCATCCTACCTGTTATATAGAGAACCTCTTCATCCTACCTGTTATATAGAGAACCTCTTCATCCTACCTGTTATATAGAGAACCTCTTCATCCTACCTGTTATATAGAGAACCTCTTCATCCTACCTGTTATATAAAGAACCTCTTCATCCTACCTGTTATATAGAGAACCTCTTCATCCTACCTGTTATATAGAGAACCTCTTCATCCTACCTGTTATATAGAGAACCTCTTCATCCTACCTGTTATATAGAGAACCTCTTCATCCTACCTGTTATATAGAGAACCTCTTCATCCTACCTGTTATATAGAGAACCTCTTCATCCTACCTGTTATATAGAGAACCTCTTCATCCTACCTGTTATATAGAGAACCTCTTCATCCTACCTGTTATATAGAGAACCTCTTCATCCTACCTGTTATATAGAGAACCTCTTCATCCTACCTGTTATATAGAGAACCTCTTCATCCTACCTGTTATATAGAGAACCTCTTCATCCTACCTGTTATATAGAGAACCTCTTCATCCTACCTGTTATATAGAGAACCTCTTCATCCTACCTGTTATATAGAGAACCTCTTCATCCTACCTGTTATATAGAGAACCTCTTCATCCTACCTGTTATATAGAGAACCTCTTCATCCTACCTGTTATATAGAGAACCTCTTCATCCTACCTGTTATATAGAGAACCTCTTCATCCTACCTGTTATATAGAGAACCTCTTCATCCTACCTGTTATATAGAGAACCTCTTCATCCTACCTGTTATATAGAGAACCTCTTCATCCTACCTGTTATATAGAGAACCTCTTCATCCTACCTGTTATATAGAGAACCTCTTCATCCTACCTGTTATATAGAGAACCTCTTCATCCTACCTGTTATATAGAGAACCTCTTCATCCTGTTATATAGAGAACTCCTACCTGTTATATAGAGAACCTCTTCATCCTACCTGTTATATAGAGAACCTCTTCATCCTACCCGTTATATATGGAACCTCTTCATTCTACCGGTTATATAGAGAACCTCTTCATCATACCTGTTATATAGAGAACCTCTTCATCCTACCTGTTATATAGAGAACCTCTTCATCCTACCTGTTATATAGAGAACCTCTTCATCATACCTGTTATATAGAGAACCTCTTCATCCTACCTGTTATATAGAGAACCTCTTCATCATACCTGTTATATATGGAACCTCTTCATCCTACCTGTTATATAGAGAACCTCTTCATCATACCTGTTATATATGGAACCTCTTCATCCTACCTGTTATATAGAGAACCTCTTCATCCTACCTGTTATATAGAGAACCTCTTCATCCTACCTGTTATATATGGAACCTCTTCATCCTACCTGTTATATAGAGAACCTCTTCATCCTACCTGTTATATAGAGAACCTCTTCATCCTACCTGTTATATAGAGAACCTCTTCATCCTACCGGTTATATAGAGAACCTCTTCATCCTACCTGTTATATAGAGAACCTCTTCATCCTACCTGTTATACAGACATCCTCTTCATCCTACGTGTTATATAGAGAACCTCTTCATCCGACCTGTTATATAGAGAACCTCTTCATCCTACCTGTTATTTAGAGAACCTCTTCATCCTACCTGTTATATAGAGAACCTCTTCATCCTTCCTGTTATATAGAGAACCCCTTCATCCGACCAGTTATATAGAGAACCTTTTCTGTTATATAGAGAACCTCTTCATCCTACCTGTTATATAGAGAACCTCTTCTTCCTACCTGTTATATAGAGAACCTCTTCATCCTACCTGTTATATAGAGAACCTCTTCATCCTACCTGTTATATAGAGAACCTCTTCATCCTACCTGTTGTGTAGAGAACCTCTTCATCCTACCTGTTATATAGAGAACCTCTTCATCCTACCTGTTTTATAGAGAACCTCTTCATCTTACCATCCTACCTTCAGTGCAGAACTACCTACACATCAGCCACAACGTGAATGAGTAATTGAAACTCCAATGTGCCACTGGGCTCCAACCTATGGTCATCAGCTTCAGAACACACATGACCACCCTCCCATTAAGCATTTCTACTGTTGGAGCCTCCAGCTTTTAGATGCCCTAACATCGACCATCAACACTGAGAAGGACGTTTCACACAGCTCCAGCAGCTCCACATCCTCACCAGCTCCACCAACTCCACAGTCATACCAGCTCCACCAGTTCCACCAGCTCCACAGCCTCACCAGCTCCACCAGCTCCACAGCCTCACCAGCTCCACCAGCTCCACCAGCTCCACAGCCTCACCAGCTCCACCAGCTCCCCAGTCTCACCAGCTCCACAGCCTCACCAGCTCCACTTGCTCCACAGCCTCACCAGCTCCATCAGCTCCACAGCTTCACCAGCTCCACTTGCTCCACAGCCTCACCAGCTCCACAGCCTCACCAGCTCCACCAGCTCCACAGCCTCACCAGCTCCACCAGCTCCACCAGCTCCACAGCCTCACCAGCTCCACCAGCTCCACAGCCTCACCAGCTCCACCAGCTCCACAGCCTCACCAGCTCCACCAGCTCCACCAGCTCCACAGCCTCACCAGCTCCACCAGTCTCACCAGCTCCAGCAGCTGTGTGTGTTACAACTACTCCTATATTGTCACTCTCAGCCTGTGTGTGTGTGTGTGTGGGTGTGTGTGTGTGTGTTTGTGTGTGTGTGTGTGTGTGTGTCTGTGTGTGTGTGTGTGTGTGTGTGTGTGTGCGCTTGTGCGCGTGTGCGTGTGTAGATGTTCCCGTGTGTCCGTGGTTTCATTGTTGACTGCCAAAGTAAAGTGTTAGCAGGATAGAGAGACGGGGGTAAGCTCAAGGGCACATTTGTATCAAGCTAATGATAGGATGTAAATGGCCAAATATCACACACACACACACGGACACACACACACAGGGCACGGTTGTGTTGATGGAGTGCAGAATCTCATTATAGATCTAATACAATAAGGTGTGTGTGTGTGGATAGGAGACGAGCGGCCAACCAGATTAGTCTTATTACTTTATTATGCTGCTGGCTGAGAGACACACAGCGTAGCTGAGAACACACACGCACACACACACACACACACACACACAGGACAATCCCATTAGAGGCAGGATGAGCTGAAGGAAACACTGTCTCTCTCTGAAAGTGCTTAATTGATTCCTCACCACATTAGCAGACACAGCTTCAGGGCCATACTGGCTGGTCTGGGCAGAGAAGGCACATGGGTCGTTCCTGGGTTGTTCCCGGGTTGTTTCTGGGTCGTTCCTGGGTTGTTCATGGGTCGTTCCTGGGTCGTTCCTGGGTTGTTCCCGGGTCGTTCCTGGGTCGTTCCCGTGTTGTTTCTGGGTCGTTCCCGTGTTGTACCTGGGTTGCTTCGGTGTAGTTTGGTGTGACAGTGTTTCGAGGATGAAGGTGACGGGGAGATGAAGACTCTGTGTTGGTGAACTTGTTTGTTTTGGGTGGCTGTGTGTGTTGACGTTGATGTTGTGTTTTGTATACGGTAGGCGGGTTGTGGACCAGGGAGAACACTCTGCACAGGGAGGAGTGTGTGTGTGTGTGTGTGTGTGTGTGTGTGTGTGTGTGTGTGTGTGTGTGTGTGTGTGTGTGTGTGTGTGTGTGTGTGTGTGTGTGTGTGTGTGTGTGTGTGTGTGTGTGTGTGTGTGTGTGTGTGTTGGGAGAGGGGTTAGGTGGAGAGGTTGGAGGGTAGAGGGGGGAGGACACATGGGAAGAGAGTTTGTCTTTGTCTCTTTCGCCGGCACCAGGGGGAATTGTGGGATAGTGGAGGTTAATGAATATCCTCCAGAAGACTAGTTTTTCTGCTGTTGTTGCTCTTTCAGCAACTGCGTTTTACTGGACTTTTCTAAAAAAGAAAGTTTCTACTTTGTCTTTGAAAATGGGTTTGTAGGTGGTCGGAGCGCCGCAGCAGTCTGGTTGGCCGTTGATTTAAATCCCTTTGGTTGCCTTGGAAACCTCCTGGATACTCATTCTGCCAACTGAACCAGCAAGACAACAATAATAGAAACATGTTGATTATTGACACATTCAGACTTGATTAAGTCCCACACACACGCACACACACACACACACACACACACAGACACACAAACACACTTCCTATAGGGTGACATTTTATTTCATTATCCTAGACTATCCGAGGCGTTTCCACTGGTCGGTGTGTCTGAGAGCAGTCCATCAGTTGTCACTGTGTGTGATGGTATCTTGGGTGACACCTGATGTTGATGATTGACCTCCACTGGGCTTTTACTGCCAAGTGCCCTGGGCCTACCAAACACACACATACCAAACACACACGTACCAAACACACGTACCAAACACACACACACCAAACACACACGTACCAAACACACACGTACCAAACACACACACACCAAACACATACATACAAAACTCACACATACTAAACTCATCACAGAGGAAGTTCACCTCATGCACCACATATGTGTGCCAGCTAACTGAAAAATCAAGACAAACTGTGAAGGACTTACAATAATCAATAAATGTTTATCCAAAATAAACACTTATATGGTAGCTACACAAATCTATATAATTTATCTAATAGTTTTGATGTCTTCACTATTATACAATAATTTGGAAAATAGTCAAAACAAAGAAATACCCATCAATGAGTAGTTGTGTTATTTGACTGGTACTATATGCCAGTTAAAAGAAGACAATTACTCTCATACATCTGTCAGAAACTGGGCCTTCCTGCTGTAGAGACAGCGTGTCCTGACTGGAGATGTCAGCCTGTTCCTTCCTGCTGTAGAGACAGCGTGTCCTGACTGGAGATGTCAGCCTGTTCCTTCCTGCTGTAGAGACAGCGTGTCCTGACTGGAGATGTCAGCCTGTTCCTTCCTGCTGTAGAGACAGCGTGTCCTGACTGGAGATGTCAGCCTGTTCCTTCCTGCTGTAGAGACAGCGTGTCCTTACTGGAGATGTCAGCCTGTTCCTTCCTGCTGTAGAGACAGCGTGTCCTTACTGGAGATGTCAGCCTGTTCCTTCCTGCTGTAGAGACAGTGTGTCCTGACTGGAGATGTCAGCCTGTTCCTTCCTGCTGTAGAGACAGCGTGTCCTGACTGGAGATGTCAGCCTGTTCCTTCCTGCTGTAGAGACAGCGTGTCCTGACTGGAGATGTCAGCCTGTTCCTTCCTGCTGTAGAGACAGCGTGTCCTGACTGGAGATGTCAGCCTGTTCCTTTCTGCTGTAGAGACAGCGTGTCCTGACTGGAGATGTCAGCCTGTTCCTTCCTGCTGTAGAGACAGCGTGTCCTGACTGGAGATGTCAGCCTGTTCCTTCATTCTCCAGAGAGACTCTGAGGAGATGCCCCTTCAACTCTCCCAAATTCACTCTGTGTCATGTCTGCAGCCTCTCCTCAGATACCCTTCTCCTCCATACTATGTCTCCTCCTTCCCTGGGCACAGAAACACACACACACACACACCCTTCAGTGCGATAGCTTATCTAATCACTGTTTGTGCTGACCCCTGGTTTCCTGGCGATTCACAGATTTATTGGTGTGAACACAAGTCAAGATGTCAAAGACTACAGACACAATTTGTCTCAGGGTCAACTATGACTTTTTCTCTCTTATACACAAACGCTTCTAAACACACACAGCGCGGCACAGACGCGCCCCGCAGTCGAACATACACACACAAGCACATCTAACGACACACAGATTGGTATCGATTACCACAAGCATGCCTTATTTTACCCTAACCCAAACTCCGCCCTAGCTAACTTAAACCCTAGCTTTAAAGGTTCGAATGGTGTGTAGACAAATATTTGCATGATTATAAATTATTGATTAAAAAAACGTGTGTGTGTGTGCTGTGCTTACATGCCCCGTGTGATTACGCGTGTCCATTTGTGTACATGTGCGTGCGCACATTCCTATGTGTGTGTGTGTGTGTGTGTGTGTGTGCGTGTGTGTGCGTGTGTGTGCGTGCGTGCGTGCGTGTGTCCGCGTGTGCGTGCGTGTGTACTAATGAGCGGGGTAGAAGCAGCACAGTAGATTGTCCTCTCCTCCCGGCAGGTCATAGCGACAGATGTTCCCAGCATATGTGGAGAATTAATTACCCACTGGTAAACAGGCTCTGCCGTGTCGTTTTGTCCACATTCCTTTCCTTCACACCGTTATTAGGGGGATAATTTTTCTTGATCAGCCCACCCCTGCTCCACCCCAGCTCCACCCCAGCTCCACCCCAGCTCCACCCCAGCTCCACCCCTGACCATCTCTCATGGACAGGGACACCGGCCGCAGTGTGTAGGCGTCCGCGCGTGTGTGTGTGTGCCTGTTCACCTGCGCGCACGTGCACACGCCTGTGCGGGTGATTGGCTGACGGTGACCGGAGAGACCCGTTATGGTCTAATTGGTTTCCAGAAGCTCCGTGGCGGGCGCCTGGCCCAGGGAAACCAGAACCGGGCCCAGAACTGGGAGTGTTTTCGCGGGCTCGGAACAACTTGGCAGGACATGGGTACACACTGAACACGGGTTTGGATACACGGTAGAAATCAGGGAACGTGGGTGGAGGGGGCTTCACTGTCTGGGCTGAAAGGGTGGGTGTAAACAAACACAAATCAACACACACACACACACACACATACATAAACACACAAACACTTTGGATAAAGCCAATTTAGGTAGACACACAGACAAGCACACATACACACACACACGCGTGTTCGTCTGCAGCATGGGTAATGAAGTTGTTAGTTAAAGTGGTTCCGTGCCCCGGGACCTGGTTTGAGCTGCGTGTGATTGCTTAGGGATAGGAAACACACACACACACACACGCACACTGAGACTCTTATTACTTCATTAGGAACACGGACTATCGATTTCCTGTCATCGTTCTATCAGGATAAGGCATTCCTGGGAATATGGAGACGTCTGGTCGGAAAATCAAACTGTCACACCTCTTCCCGTCCCTTCATCCTCTCTTCATTACGGACCAGACACAGATTAGATGACAGGCCAAAGCTGTGATCTCTCATTCCCTTTTGGTTTCAATCACAATCTCCCACCGCTCGCTAACCGAATCACGATCGGCTCAATTAAAGCCGAGCGCCGTCGACGTCCTGATGTTCTGTGGCGCGCGTCAACGACGACAAAGCGTCCCTAACGCCCTCAGACAAATTACAACAACGAACAATGTCGAAATGTCCCCAAACACACATATAAAGCACCCAAAAAAGCGGTCCTAACCTTGAACGACAACCAATGTCAAAATGTCCTAAAATAAATACCAACAAAAAAACAAGTCGGTAAAACGAACAGAAAGAAAAACAGCGCCTAAACAAATGAGGTCTGTTTTATCGGGACGGCAACATGGTGATTCGTCCGAGTCCGCATTTCCTTTCCCTCCCCAAGTCTCCAACTTTCAACGCCATCAATCTGATACCCTGCCTCACCCAGCCTCACCCCGCCTCACCCCTGTCCCCCCACGCCTCCCGCTTCACACGATTCGGGATCAGTGATGTAAATCCTTGACAAGGGTATCTATATATAATATGGATGGTCACAGTGGAGCCAACGCAGTGTGAAACACGCGTGTAAGCACGCTCTCTCTCACACACACACACACACACATACACACACACTCAGTGTCAACTAAAGAGTGATCAGATGCTCGTCGGACATCGGGTTTGTGGGATGGAGGTACATCGTACACACACATAGAAAGAAACACACACACACACATAGAAAGAAACACACACACACATGCAGAGACACACTTACGGCCCCAGGATGGATGAAGCATCATTAGCTAGAGGAGTGTGGCCATTCTCCACAGAAACGGCCGAGCCGGAGGTAAACATCAATCTACAGCCACACAATCCCTCAGATACTGTCACACTGAACCACACACACACACAGAAACACACACACACACTAAAGCACACAAACACAGTTACACACACAGCAACACACACACACAAAATGAAAAGCACACGCAGACAAAAAGTTACACACACAACAAAAATGGAAAAACATACCACGGCACACCCACACACACACTCACACACACACACTCACACACACACACTCACACACACTCACACACACAGACACGCCCTCACACACTCACACACACACACTCACACTCTCACACACACTTACACTCACTCACACACACACTCACACTCTCACACACACTTACACTCACTCACACACACACTCACACACACACACACACACTCACACACACTCACACACACTCACACACACAGACACGCCCTCACACACTCACACACACACACACACTCTCACACACACACACACTCACAGTCTCACACACACTTACACTCACTCACACACACACTCACACACACTCACACACACACACACAGACACGCCCTCACACACTCACACACACACACTCACACTCTCACACACACTTACACTCACACACACACTCACACACACTCACACACTCACACACACACTCACACACACACACTCACACACACTCTCACACACAGACACGCCCTCACACACTCACACACACACACACACTCACACTCTCACACACACTTACACTCACACACACACACAGACACGCCCTCACACACTCACACACACACACTCACACTCTCACACACACTTACACTCACTCACACACTCACACACACACACACACACTCACACACACTCTCACACACACACACACTCACACTCTCACACACACTTACACTCACTCACACACTCACACACACTCTCACACACACTTACACTCACTCACACACTCACACACACTCTCACACACACACACACTCGTACTCAACCAAAGACACCCTCACCCCTGGTCTAATTTATTTACTGCTGGAAGGGCCACCAAGGAGAAATGGACAGCAAAGGGGAAAAGGGATGCTGTCATCCTATATTCCTCATCCTATATTCCTCATCCTCTAATCCTCATCCTATATTCCATTTCATCATCCTCTATAAATTACAGAAGGAAAACAAGCACACACACATGCACATTCTGACCAAAAGTTTGTGTGTGTGTGTGTGTGTGTGTGTGTGTGTGTGTGTGTGTGTGTGTGTGTGTGTGTGTGTGTGTGTGTGTGTGTGTGTGTGTGTGTGTGTGTGTGTGTGTGTGTGTGTGTGTGTGTGTGTGTGTGTGTGTGTGTGTGTGTGTGTGTGTGTGTGTGTGTGTGTGTGTGTGTGTGTGTGTGTGTGTGTGTGTGTGTGTGTGTGTGTGTGTGTGTGTGTGTGCGTATAATAACTACAGTTCATTGATCTCTCCTGTTTGTTATGTTAATAGCTACGGACAGCAGGTAAAAACTCCGGCGATATTTAAACGAAACGGAACTATGGGTGAGGATACCTGACAGGGAATAGAGCTCACACACTGTCTATTGGGAATCAATGAGCTGGCTGCGGGAATTGGACAACTGTCTGCCTTTCAATTGTGCCCCATTTGAGAAACAATTTGACAATAGTGTTGTGTTAGAGAGGGAGGTGGAGAGGGAGGTGGAGTCGATAGTGGAGACACGTGAAGGACGGTTTGGAGAAAGGCAGAGTGTACAGCTTTTGTCTCTGCGTCTCCCTGATGTCACTGACACTGGGCTTTCGTGCACACTTCAGAGAGCGAATAGCCGAGTGCTGAAAACTCATTAGAGTCGTGTTGAGAACAGAAATCACTCACTGTTCGTCGCTGTTTTATTTACAGTATGTGCACATTCTAAATGCTCAAGTTAAATAAATAGATAGAGATAAGTTGAGCTTTACATTCATATAAATTCATCATATATTCAATATATTAATTTATAGTGAGATTGTAGTCGTTGGGGGGGGAAATGTTTGTACTGTGCATTTTAATGGAGGAAATAAAATATTACAATTTTACTCAATCCAATGTAAACCTAAAGAATCCCAGAAATTGTCCGAAGGTTACAAGGATTTAGATTAATTGTCTAATAGTATTGTTTTCAAATTGTAATTTTTTTTTTTACGCAATTAAGACCTTCGGTTTGTATGACACAATGTTATTTATATTTTTTTCAATTAACCCCAAAACATTAACGCAAGTGGACCCGCTTACCTGTTCAGGTTATTTCCACACCATATAATTTCATTATACTACAGGAAATGTCCCTTTATGCAGATTTCTAAACTCTGAATTGCATTGCGTACCCGCGTTGGTTTGATTGAATTGAAACCAAAGTGTATCTCCGTTGTCTTTTCCAATCTTCTCCCCTCTTTCTCTCCTCTTCCTCTCCTCCTCCCTCCCCCCGCCCTCTTTTCCTCTCTGTCCCCCGCTTCTCCTCCTCCTCCGTTCCGCGTTCACGTACTGCCATCTCTTGTCTTGTTTGGTACCTTACTCCCTCTCCCCGGACATGGTGCTTTGAGAGGTGTTCCCGAGGAGAACTTTTAGACTGGGTGTTTGTGCGTGACCGGGCTCACGGGTCTGTGTGTGCGTGCCAGCCGAGGCTGTGTGTGTGTGTGTATGTGTGTGTGTGTGTGTGTCTCAGACTTGTTAGACCACCACTGTCCAATTTGTTGAGGGTGTGTGTGGTTGATTAAGGCACGGGTCCCTGCTGGTGTGACCCCCTCCCATCAATCACTGTGATAAGTCCCAGAAAGGCAACATATTGTCTGGGACAGGGACGGCCAGGGATATCAATTCCAGTGTCTCCCCCCTCCCGTCCCCCCCCGTCCCTCACCCAGACACTGTAGGCCGCCACTGCAGAGGTGCAGACCTCCGGGAAGGAGGTGAAGGGGAGAGAGGATGGAGAGGCTCTCTGGGAGGGAGAGAGGTACTGATGTTTGGGTTTGAGTCATGCTATTTCTTGTTCTCCTCTGGCCTTTTAGACACCTCTGGCGGTTTTCACAGTAAAACTCTTATCTTGGCTGTGAAGATGGAAAAGAGGAAAGAACGAACGAGAGCAACAGAGGGAGAGGGAGAATGTGTTTTCTTCCTCCCTGAATGCCCTTCCTGTATTTTGGCTCTAAGTCACTCTCTCCCAGAGAGACTCCTGCAGACAGACATACAGACAGACAGAACAACGGCTATATTTCAACACCTCTGAGCGCTGGGATGAGAGGGGGAAAAACACACAGCCGACCCAGGACCCCAGCCCTAATCCCCAGCCCCATACCCCAGCCCCATACCCCAGCCCTATACCCCATACCCCAGCCCTATACCCCATACCCCAGCCCCATACCCCAGCCCCATACCCCAGCCCTATACCCCATACCCCAGCCCTATACCCCAGCCCTATACCCCATAACCCAGCCCCATACCCCAGCCCCATACCCCAGCCCTATACCCCATACCCCAGCCCCATACCCCAGCCCTATACCCCATACCCCAGCCCTATACCCCAGCCCCATACCCTAGCCCTATACCCCAGCCCCATACCCCAGCCCTATACCCCAGCCCTATACCCCAGCCCCATACCCGAGCCCCATACCCCAGCCCTATACCCCAGCCCCATACCCCAGCCCTATACCCCATAACCCAGCCCCATACCCCAGCCCTATACCCCAGCCCTATACCCCAGCCCCATACCCCAGCCCTATACCCCATAACCCAGCCCCATACCCCAGCCCTATACCCCAGCCCTATACCCCAGCCCCATACCCCAGCCCTATACCGCAGCCCTATACCCCAGCCCCATACCCCAGCCCTATACCCCAGCCCTATACCCCAGCCCCATACCCCAGCCCTATACCCCAGCCCCATACCCCAGCCCCATACCGCATCCCTATACCCCATAACCCTGCGTTCAGATCAGGTTGTCTTGTTAGCGATGTATACAACCATCAGGCCTGCCAATCGATAGCCATACAAGCAGTGTGGACAGCAGGCCAAGGTGAGGGTCATGGTGACTGCTAGGCTGCTAACTAAATAAACAGATAAACGGACAGAAAAATAATAAATTAATGAATCACTGGGAGGGAGAAATGTGAAATGCTAGAGAGACGGGATATCTGATGCTGAGCTGGTTATATCCACTGATGATGGGAAATCTAAAATCATATTTGGATGTGTTTCTGGATTCTGCCATTGCATTGTGACCATCATGTATTTTTATTCATATCGTAAGTAGAGGAAAAATGCAATTGAAATGATTAAAACGTCTGTTCGCGTTGTTGGGCATTTGTGAGAGTGTTTCTCCATGATGTAATCAGTATTCTGGTCAAAGCTTTAACCAGAGTAACGACAGAATATCATAAAAAATATTAAAAGCAATTATGCTGATTTATCTGTTATTCATAGGTCAATAACTTTCTCGATAGTTGTTCTACCGGATAGAAGTTTACTTGACTATATATATATATATATTTAAAATGATATATTATTATAATATATTATATTCTTCTAGGATGAACGTTCACTTCTCATGCTGCCATTTAATATTCCTCGAATTAAAACTCACTAAAATAATTGGAACGTGGAAACACTTTGATTTGCGACAGACACTTTATATCTCCTTTGCGCCTCGATATTCAAAATTAGAATTCAACAGAACACCAATTTTTTTTGGTGTCATATAGTCATGCTAATTTATGCAAATGTTTCTAGATTTATGTTGCAATGGAAGACGTCTTGTTTGCGGGATCTAATATCACATTTCGCATAACATTAAACAACAATTGATAACCTTTTGAAATGAGTGCATATTCACAAAGCACTGGAGATGAGCGGAGAGAAGAAAGACTCGAGATTCCTTTACACTGGTGATTGTGGGTTAATTAGTCCTTGAGTTTGGTCTGTCATTTTCATAACCTCATTTCCTTTTAATTAACTCTGACTACTGTAATTAAGACATGCAGTTGACCATGGAACACACATGCATGTCCCACACACACAGACACACACACACACACACACACGTGCAAGCTCACCCACACTCGTATAGTTATTCTATATATTTAGAATATTTTGATGGTTTTATAATTATTAAATTGGCTACGAAAGGCAATTGACAAAGTATATTGTAATTATTATGCGAATAACAATTTGAAATATATTAATAGATAAAACACATCCTTTTTAAATATGACATTTATATGTAATATAATATAGCATTTATTAGTAATAACATGAATAAAATCATTAGTATTAAAACAGTCATAATACGATCATATTAAGTACATATCAAAACATGTTCCCTAACACACATTTATCATTTATATTTCATTGTATTCACACTCCAAATTCGTTCCAACATTATCTTCAAAATGTCAAATATCTGTTAAGAATTGTTACAACGGGACCTCTCTGTTGACACACTCGAAAGAGTGATGACTTTATTTGTCAGAGCTGAACGGAAACACACACACATCTCCAATCTGCACGCACGCATGCACACACACACACACATCTCCACTCATCACACCCACGCGTCTCCAGTCGTCAGACGATCAGTCACGTACGGACTCTACCAGGTTTTGCTCTCCACATAATTGAATGAGCCAAAACAAATCCTGTTTCCCTTCCTGTCTTCTCATATTGTCCTTCTCCCTTCCTGTCTTCTCATATTGTCCTTTTCCCTTCCTGTCTTCTCATATTGTCCTGTTTCCTTCCTGTCTTCTCATATTGTCCTGTTTCCTTCCTGTCTTCTCATATTGTCCTGTTTCCTTCCTGTCTTCTCATATCATCCTGTTTCATTCCTGTCTTCTCATATTGTCCTTCTCCCTTCCTGTCTTCTCATATCGTCCTGTTTCCTTCCTGTCTTCTCATATTGTCCTTCTCCCTTCCTGTCTTCTCATATTGTCCTGTTTCCTTCCTGTCTTCTCATTCCATGGCTGTATGATAATGATTTAAATTACACTGGAACGTTAATCCACCCCAACTGACCAATGCCACTTCACAAACAGGGAGCGGTCATGTTTTCTGGGGTCCAGCTCAACCCTAAGTGCTACCTTGGGGGTTTTCTCTGCCGTCATGTCAGCCGGAGCCCCAACTTTCCATTGTGATGATAATGGATTCAGTGTTGTTGGCTCAGAGGTCGCGGGGTCAACATAAGCTCCTTAATGGACTGTGAAATAACTCTAACTGCATTAACCTCTCGGATCACACGGCCGGCTCTCACACACACACACACACAGTCAAATATGGCTTCACACACACACACGGACCTCAGCTCAAAGCCTGGCCAGGACAGGCAATTGGATTGGTGTTTAATTGGCGCGTCTCTCTCTCTCTCTCTCTGTCTCTCTCTCTCTCTATCTCTCTCTCTCCAGGAAGAACGCAGAGGTTTAATCAAAAGGAGAGAATAAAAGAATGGAAAGAGAAAAGCCAAACAAGACACTGTCTTGGGACAGAGTGTGTGCGGTGACTGGACAGTGCAGAGTGGAAAACACTTTACGTATTCAGTATGTAACTACTGAATGCCTAGAAGGACGTTTTGCAACAGGTAAAGCGCCTGGTGACCTTTAATTAACCAGATAGGCCGATCAACAGAAGAAATTCACATTTGCAACAGCGACCTGAGGAGAAACTGGGAATCGAACCCAGGACCTCGTGCACACCAAGCATGCGCTCTACCACTGAGCTACCAAATGCTTCTGTCGATGGCTTCTGCTAGGTCGAGAAACAACCAGGTGCCTTCATTACCCAACCAATACCATCGTTATTACCATCGATGCTTCTCAGCAGCAGGGACAGGGAGACAGGTCAGGGTTGAGGAATGGATCCGTAGAGCAAAATACACAGGTCCCTTAAGACGACCTGATCCATAGACTTCAGACCGGAGGAAGGTTCATCTCTCAGCCTGGGAAGAACTCCAGCGCTCACAGGCTAGGCAATGTCTGTGACTGACCTTAAGTGGTGATTCTTTAGCCTGGAACTCAAACCACATTAAACATGTGTGGTGGGACCTGACGATGGCTGTTCACCGATGCTCGCCGTAGAATCGGACAGATACTGTTTTTGATTTTCAACAAACTGCCACCGAATTCCGAAAACGTGTTCTCTCTCTCTCTGTCATTACGGGATACCCGTGTGTCGACCGATGGCCACCATCTTTTTCACCAACGTTTTATCTCCGTAGCACTACGAATCGTGGAGCAGGTGAAGGGGTCTGATAACTTTCAGAAGTCCCGGCAACTCTGTTACCAGTGAATAGCTTATAGGAGCCGTAAGCATCTCAAAGTTAAGCAGCCGTAAGCCGCCATTAGAGTCTTTGTGTAACGCAGTCCAGCGAGGGTGAGGCGGTGCCCCATTGACAGCCGAGTATTCTCCGGTGAGTGTGACGCGTCGGAGACGAGCGGTTGAACTTGATAACGCTGATGAGGCACGTTCCGTGCGACTGACGGATAAACACACATTCATTTCAGTCAATAAAGAACGGTCCGGGGGCCCCGATCGGAGTCGGAGAGGAGCCAGAACAATTACCGCTCCGTTTTTTTCCCCGCCAAATGGGGCTCTGAGGGAAAACAGAGGATTGGGTCCGGTGTAAATCAGTCTTCATTTTGCCTTCCCCATTAAAGAGACGCCATTAAGGCCCGACGCGGCTCATTTCATCTTCCTCTTGTTTCACTTTTTCAATTTGTGCGAAAGGGGGAGTTCACTCATCATAAAATTTCACTTTGGCCGGCCCATCATTTGCATCTGAGCCAATAAATAGCAATTAGCATTAACAATTAAACCAAAGACTGGAACCGCTGGCCGCTCCCTACGATGGCTGATAAATGTCTGTTTCCCGTAGGGGAGGGCGAGGTGTGTGTTTGTATGTGTGTGTGTGTGAGTCTGTGTGTGTGTGTGTGTGTGTCTGTGTGTGTGTGTGTGTGCGGCCGTTACCTTCACTTGGCCAGCTGTAGAACCCATCAGCTCTCAGAGAATCTCCAGATAAAGTCCTCTGCAGTACTTGAGCGGTGAAAGGGCTTGACCCAAAAACACATCAGTCACTGGGGAGCAGAGGGCTGGCCAGGGCTGGCCAGGAATATCAGTGTGTGTGTGTGTGTGTGTGTGTGTGTGTGTGTCCGTTTGTCTTTGGATTGTGAGGGTTGAACACTTTCTATTTGTCTCTCTCTGTAGACTACACACGCACATGGTGAAAAGTTAGCCCCTTCAACTTTTCTGTACATATCGGCCGAAAAGAGGAATTGACCTGCCAGCCTCATTGCTTCACTCAAACACATCAATAAAATAATAAAATAATATAATAATTAGCGAATCACCCAGAAAATACATGTTTATGAAACGTCACACTCACACCACTGATTGGAAAAAGAACTTCCTCTCATCTCTTTACGAACACACACACACACACACACACATATGTAAATGGTTTTCCAGTTTTCTTAATTAAAGTAGCGAGCAGCACACAGGGAGAAAGCTGCGCAAAGCTAATGTCTGTAGTACCACTGACAACTTATAATGTTACGGTCTGTCTCTCTAATGTCTTTAGTACCACTGACAACTTATAATGTTACGGTCTGTCTCTCTAATGTCTGTAGTACCACTGACAACTTATAATGTTACGGTCTGTCTATCTAATGTCTGTAGTACCACTGACAACTTATAAAGTTACGGTCTGTCTATCTAATGTCTGTAGTACCACTGACAACTTATAACGTTACGCTCTGTCTCTCTCTAATGTCTGTAGTACCACTGACAACTTATAATGTTACGGTCTGTCTCTCTAATGTCTGTAGTACCACTGACAACTTATAATGTTACGGTCTGTCTATCTAATGTCTGTAGTACCACTGACAACGTATAATGTTACGGTCTGTCTATCTAATGTCTGTAGTGACAACATATAATGTTACGGTCTGTCTCTCTAATGTCTGTAGTACCATTGACCTGCCAGCCTCATTGCTTCACTCAAACACATCAATAAAATAATAAAATAATATAATAATTAGCGAATCACCCAGAAAATACATGTTTATGAAACGTCACACTCACACCACTGATTGGAAAAAGAACTTCCTCTCATCTCTTTACGAACACACACACACACACACACACATATGTAAATGGTTTTCCAGTTTTCTTAATTAAAGTAGCGAGCAGCACACAGGGAGAAAGCTGCGCAAAGCTAATGTCTGTAGTACCACTGACAACTTATAATGTTACGGTCTGTCTCTCTAATGTCTTTAGTACCACTGACAACGTATAATGTTACGGTCTGTCTATCTAATGTCTGTAGTACCACTGACAACTTATAATGTTACGGTCTGTCTATCTAATGTCTGTAGTACCACTGACAACTTATAAAGTTACGGTCTGTCTATCTAATGTCTGTAGTACCACTGACAACTTATAAAGTTACGGTCTGTCTATCTAATGTCTGTAGTACCACTGACAACTTATAATGTTACGCTCTGTCTCTCTCTAATGTCTGTAGTACCACTGACAACTTATAATGTTACGGTCTGTCTCTCTAATGTCTGTAGTACCACTGACAACGTATAATGTTACGGTCAGTCTCTCTAATGTCTGTAGTACCACTGACAACTTATAATGTTACGGTCTGTCTATCTAATGTCTGTAGTACTAGTGACAACATATAATGTTACGGTCTGTCTCTCTAATGTCTGTAGTACCACTGACAACTTATAACGTTACGCTCTGTCTCTCTCTAATGTCTGTAGTACCACTGACAACTTATAATGTTACGGTCAGTCTCTCTAATGTCTGTAGTACCACTGACAACTTATAATGTTACGGTCTGTCTATCTAATGTCTGTAGTACTAGTGACAACATATAATGTTACGGTCTGTCTCTCTAATGTCTGTAGTACCACTGACAACTTATAACGTTACGCTCTGTCTCTCTCTAATGTCTGTAGTACCACTGACAACTTATAATGTTACGGTCTGTCTCTCTAATGTCTGTAGTAGCACAGACAACTTATAATGTTACGGTCTGTCTCTCTACTTGCTTTACTTAACAAGTCCCTGTTTTTCCCTCTGCAAAAAAGGGAAGCTCCCATTTGGAATGATTTTAAACAACATAGAATTGGACTCGAAGCGCATTCAACATGTGTGGGGGGGAGACCTGACGATGGCTGTTTGCTGGTGCTTCCCATATAATCTGACAGATTCTGTTTTTGCGGGAATTGAGAATGTCCCCCTTCTGGGACAGAGGGGGAGACAGAGAGAGAGAGGGAGACAGAGAGGGAGACAGAGAGGGAGAGGGAGACAGAGAGGGAGAGAGAGAGAGGGAGACAGAGAGGGAGACAGAGAGAGGGAGACAGAGAGGGAGAGGGAGACAGAGAAGGAGAGAGAGAGAGAGAGGAAGGAGGGACTGAGACAGAAGCTAACATCCTAGACGCCACACATGCTTCAGAAATCCCTCAACCGAGGACCTAGAATGAAGGACTGTCTTGTCTTCTGTGACAGACGTCAATATCAAAATGGACCAATGAATATCCCCGCCTCTGTCTCCTGGAACGACGAGCACGCAGATGTGCCATAGGGCCTTTACGTACGCGTGCACATAACGCTCCTCGTTCCCGTGTAGAGACGCGTGCGTGTGTGCGTGCGTGCGCGCCAGTGCACATGCCTGAAGCGTGACAGCGAAACTGCATGGAGATGGTGTGGTATTCTTAGGCTGATGAGTCTATCCGTATACATTAATCATCCAATAGAAGTCCTGACACAGCACTACACCAGGCCTGCCTAACAAACCATGGAGCAAGGACATAGGTACCCAACAGCAGAGAGAGAGAGAGAGAGAGAGAGAGAGAGAGTGGAGTTTGTGAGAGAGAGAGAGAGAGAGAGAGAGAGAGAGAGAGAGAGAGAATTTTTGTGAGAGAGAGAGAGAAAGAGAGAGGAGTTTGTGAGAGAGAGTGAGAGAGAGAGAGAGAGAGAGAGAGAGAGAGAGAGAGTGGAGTTTGTGTGTGAGAGAGAGAGAGAGAGAGAGAGAGAGGAGTTTGTGAGAGAGAGAGATAGAGAGAGAGAGGGGGGCACTGACCCCCCCCATCAGACTCATGCAGGTTTCTTCATTGTTATGAACATTCCTGGCCTATTAGAATGCTCTCTGTTCTTCTTCACTGGAGCAATAAATGAAGAGGGCCTCACGCTGGAGGCTCCTACAGACTGTGCCCTCGCTACGGGGCCCTCACACACACATCACACGCACACACACCCCGTTCGGCCCCCGCACCCATCCCGCCGGTCAGGTTCACGCAGGCTCGGCGCGCGGCGGTGCCCGGCGTCGGGCGCGTTGTAAAGGTGTGTGTGAAACAGATGTTCGGTAGGCTGACAACGACGCGTCAGTGATTTATTGTTCATTTGCTCAGATCACAATGGAAAGTCTTTGGTCCATTAATTAGAGCGCAGGACCGGGATAGAGCGGCCAGGAGAGGTCTCATTAACACACTGTGACTTTGACACATCGTCACGTTGTAGAAGTGGGTTGAGAGAGAAGCAGGAACCGCCGGGGACCACCACCGCTGATGGAGAGGCAACGCGGAGACCGGGAGGATGAGCGCACGGACGGAGGAACGGAGGAACGGAGAGGAGGACGAGACCGCCGGTGTGGGAGGAGAGAGAAGAGGCACAGAACGAACGAGAGAGGGAGAGAGGTTGGCGGAGAGTTGGGAAGAGAAGAGGACAGGAAGGATACGTGAGAGGGAGAGAGAGAGAGAGAGAGAGAGAGAGAAAGAATGAAAATGAGGGAGGAGGGCTGGGATGAAAGACGCAGATTGGAGAGGTGATGGTCGTGTTTTCTGGACTGTTGTGTCCTCTGAGAAATAAGGAACATTTGAACTGTTCCGGGATTTCATGGTTAAGGACGCGAAAGTCAAAACTAATCAACTTTCTGTTGCAGACTTCCCTGTGCTGTATATAAAAATGTAAATGTACACATAAAAGACATGTTATGAATATGTAAGGATATTAAATATATTAATATAAATATACAAATGATAGTCGTTCTTGTAAATGGTTTTGTTTCTGCTAGGATATGTCTGTGCTTGTGTGTCTGAGAGTGCGTGCATGTGTGTGTGTGAGTATAAAATCACATGTGTAGTGTTTGGCTCCCCATTGAGATGGTCAAACTTTTCCCTGAATCCCACTCGGGAAAAAATGGCATGTTAGTTTGGGTTTAGTTTTAGGCATTACCTGTCGGCTAAGTTCTGGGTTAAGTTTAAGCATTAAGAGTAGAATATTCAGGTTAAGATAGGGTATTAGATTTAGAGCTGAGGGATAGGGAACATGAATTTCTGGGTTTCAGATTCCCACCGGGATAAAAAACACAACGCGTGTGTGTCCTTCTGTGAGTTGACCCTGGCACTGAGGTTTAATGACAGACGGATCTGTGAGTATATCAACACACACACACACACACACACACACACACACAAACACTCACTCCAGTTCTCTTTTAATTAATCTCTCCCTCACACTGTTTTTTTAGTCTTATATTATTATTCTTTATTTTGTTTTCAAACTCTCCATCATGCATGTGTGTATGTGCGCATGAACACACACACACACACACACACACATTAGAAACGAATTCTATTTCTGTCTGTGTGAAACACCAACCGAGACAGTGGAAGTGTCAGAGGTATTTAAGGGCAGAGAGAGGAAGTGCTGGTTCTCATCTGACGTCTGGACCAACTGGATTCATTACTAACACAGACCAGAGACGCCATCAGAGGACAGACCCAGTACAAGAAAGACAGTCTGGTTATATGTGTGTGTGTTAAAAAATCTTAACATAGAATAATAAACTTCATTGGGACATTTAAAGGTTAGAACTTAGGTTTAGGGTAAACAGTACAGTTGGGGTTGGGGTTAGGTTTAGGGTAAACAGTACAGTAGGGGTTAGGTTTAGGGTAAACAGTACAGTAGGGGTTAGGTTTAGGGTAAACAGTACAGTAGGGGTTAGGTTTAGGGTAAACAGTACAGTAGGGGTTAGGTTTAGGGTAAACAGTACAGTAGGGGTTAGGTTTAGGGTAAACAGTACAGTAGGGGTTAGGTTTAGGGTAAACAGTTCAGTAGGGGTTAGGTTTAGGGTAAACAGTACAGTAGGGGTTAGGTTTAGGGTAAACAGTACAGTAGGGGTTAGGTTTAGGTTAAGCAGTACAGTAGGGGTTAGGTTTAGGGTAAACAGTACAGTAGGGGTTAGGTTTAGGGTAAACAGTACAGTAGGGGTTAGGTTTAGGGTAAACAGTACAGTAGGGGTTAGGTTTAGGGTAAACAGTTCAGTAGGGGTTAGGTTTAGGGTAAACAGTACAGTAGGGGTTAGGTTTAGGGTAAACAGTACAGTAGGGGTTAGGTTTAGGGTAAACAGTTCAATAGGGGTTAGGTTTAGGGTAAACAGTACAGTAGGGTTAGGTTTAGGGTAAACAGTACAGTAGGGGGTAGGTTTAGGGTAAACAGTACAGTAGGGGTTAGGTTTAGGGTAAACAGTTCAATAGGGGTTAGGTTTAGGGTAAACAGTACAGTAGGGGGTAGGTTTAGAGTAAACAGTACAGTAGGGGTTAGGTTTAGGGTAAACAGTACAGTAGGGGTTAGGTTTAGGGTAAACAGTACAGTAGGGGGTAGGTTTAGGGTAAACAGTACAGTAGGGGTTAGGTTTAGGGTAAACAGTTCAATAGGGGTTAGGTTTAGGGTAAACAGTACAGTAGGGGTTAGGTTTAGGGTAAACAGTACAGGTGGGGTTAGGTTTAGATTAGACCTGACCGAAAGGTTAGTACAGGGTCAGTACATATAGACCTGCCTAGTTTCTCCCACACTTTCCTTTTATCTTCACCCTTGCTCCTCTCGTCGTCTCTCCCACTTTCTCCTCTTCTCACCCACTGTCTCCTCCTCCCTTTCTCTCCACTCCTGACTTTCCTCCGGCACCTCCTGTTTGGCCGAGTGAATGCCGCTAAAAATGGTGTCACTTCTCAATGACACTTTAATGATAACGCGGCTCAGAGAAAGACATGGGGATTGTGGTGAGCATCTGCTAAAGGTAGGCCCTCAGACATGTGGATAGGCACACACACACACACAAACATACACACATACACACACATACATACACACATATATACACATACACACATACACACACATACACACACACACACACAACACACACATACATTCACACCCACACACATACACACACACACACACACACACATATACACACAACACACACACACGTCCAAATGGGTTAGCCTCCCTTTGTCTCTGCTGCCACAGCAACCGCAGGGGACGGGTGGAGTCTAATTAAGAGGGTCCATGGGGAGTGTGCGTGTGTGTCTGTGTGTGTGTGTGTGTGTGTGTGTGTGTGTGTGTGTGTGTGTGTGTGTGTGTGTGTGTGTGACGTGTGTATTAGAGAAACAGTGTCATTCTGGCTTGGCATCATCATCAGTGGCCTGGCACAGCCAACATGGTTGTCATCAGGTCCTGGGAGGGACGGAGGGTGAGGGAGGGGAGGGTGGAGCGTAGGAGGGAGTCATTGGGTGGGATGGAGGGAGAAATTAGAGACAGAATGAGGAAGGCATATTGATGAGAGACTGATTTAGGATTATGAGACTAATTGATGACAGATTGAGGAATAATAGACAGATTGATGAGAGACAGATTGAGGAATAAGAGACTGATTGATGAGAGACAGATTGAGGAATAATAGACAGATTAATGAGAGACAGATTGAGGAATAATAGACAGATTGATGAGAGACAGATTGAGGAATAAGAGACAGATTAATGAGAGACAGATTGAGGAATAATAGACAGATTGATGAGAGACAGATTGAGGAATAATAGACTGATTGATGAGAGACAGATTGAGGAATAAGAGATTGATTGATGAGAGACAGATTGAGTAATAATAGACAGATTAATGAGAGACAGATTGAGGAATAATAGACAGATTAATGAGAGACAGATTGAGGAATAATAGACAGATTAATGAGAGACAGATTGAGGAATAATAGACAGATTGATGAGAGACAGATTGAGGAATAATAGACAGATTGATGAGAGACAGATTGAGGAATAATAGACAGATTAATGAGAGACAGATTGAGGAATAATAGACAGATTAATGAGAGACAGATTGAGGAATAATAGACAGATTAATGAGAGACAGATTGAGGAATAAGAGACTGATTGATGAGAGACAGATTGAGGAATAATAGACAGATTAATGAGAGACAGATTGAGGAATAATAGACAGATTAATGAGAGACAGATTGAGGAATAATAGACAGATTGATGAGAGACAGATTGAGGAATAAGAGACTGATTGATGAGAGACAGATTGAGGAATAAGAGACTGATTGAGTACAATGTCAGGCGAGTTAGGGTACTACAGTAAACTCTCTACCAATCTCTTGCATCTCTCTGTTTCCGGCCCCTCATCCCAAAAAAACAGAACACAACACACACTCTCTATCACACACACACACACCCACGTGTGTACCCGTGTGGATCTGGTTGGGCTCCGGGGCAGAACTGTAACCAGGAGGCTGCTGGTGGCGTGGGTGACAACCAACACACTGTCCAACCAGGTTAGACAGGACTGGACAGGATGTCAGCAGCCACACACAGCCCTCTCTGACTGTCTCTGACCCGGCAGCTTACACGCACAAACAGACACAGACACACACACGCTCAGACAGACCCACACGCACACACACGCAGACACACACACACACAACACACCACACACACACACACACACACACACAGCCTACTGTGGCAGTTTGTTTTGGCAGACAGGATATGTGAAGACAAGGTAGTGATGTTCTCTTTTCCAGACATTACAGGCCCTCTCACTGCAGCCACACAACCCTGCTCTCTGATTTCCTTTGACATGTCTTAGAAAGTGTGTGCGAGTGTGTGTGTGTGTGTGTGTTACTGCGTCGCGTGTGTGTGTATTAATGCGTGTGTGCGTGCGTGTGTGCGTGCGTGTGTGCGTGCGTGCGTGCGAGCGTGTGTGTGTGTGTTACTGCGTCGTGTGTGTGTGTGTGTGTGTATTACTGCGTGCATGTGTGCGTGTGTGTGTGTGTGTATTACAGCGTGCGTGTGTGTGTGTGTTGTACGAGGCAGATGCAGACATGGTAAATAGCTAATAAAACAGGAAGTAGGAACAGATTCCGCCATGTGGGAACTGAGTATTGTGGACAGGTTCTTCATAGAGCTGTTAGAGGGATTCCCTTCGTATCTGTGTCTCTATGACGGACTAGACAGGACATGGAAATGAATGGGCCGGCACACAGACGGATACTGTGTGTTTGAACTCACTATTACCGTGGCACGGTAACAAATCAGTCTGAAACTGCTAGGTTTATATTTAATATTTTTAAGTTAATATTTGTTTGCCTTTTGTACAACCTGCTCTAATTTAATAAAACTGCCTTTACAGTAAAAACACATTGTCTCTTAGCCTGTCTAGCTTTTTTGCTTTTGTGCTTTCTTGTTCTCTTTTCTCTCTCTCTATGCTTTCTTTTATTCTCCCTCTGTCCGCTTTCGCTGCAGGTTTATGTATTTCCATAAAAATCTGTGACATTTTCCCAACATCCCAGAGTCTTTCCTAAGATGGAGCTACGTTTGGAGCTTCTGGTATTACTGTTTTGGTACCATGGTGTTTAGTCCTAATCTGTTTTGCAGACAAATCTGCACACCAACATGTTCAAACACAAACACAAACACACACACACCATAAAAAGCAGTCAGTCAAAATAGAGAGAGGTCATTACATATGGCCCCCTGTCCTCTCTAGAGATCGTTGCACAGTCACACACACATATTGACTTTATGCTGGAATCCAGCAGGTTTACGGAGATCAACAGGTTGCAAGAAAGAGAGTGAAAAGAAAGAGGACAAGGCAGAGAGGAAGAGATTGGGAGAGGGAAAGACTTCACAGACCCGCAGACCCACAGACCCGCAGACCCACACACCCACAAACCCACAGACCCACAGACCCACAGACCCACAGACCAACATCTGTTTGGGAAAGAAGGTTGAGTCTCTCCTGTAGTCTGTCCTGTAGTCTGTCCTGTAGTCTGTCCTGTAGTCTGTCCCGTAGTCTGTCCCGTAGTCTGTCCCGTAGTCTGTCCCGTAGTCTGTCCTGTAGTCTGTCCTGTAGTCTGTCCTGGAGTCTGTCCTGGAGTCTGTCCTGGAGTCTGTCCTGTAGTCTGTCCTGGTGTCTGTCCTGGAGTCTGTCCCGTAGTCTGTCCCGTAGTCTGTCCCGTAGTCTGTCCCGTAGTCTGTCCCGGAGTCTGTCCCGTAGTCTGTCCCGTAGTCTGTCCTGTAGTCTGTCCTGGAGTCTGTCCTGGAGTCTGTCCTGGAGTCTGTCCTGTAGTCTGTCCTGGAGTCTGTCCTGGAGTCTGTCCCGTAGTCTGTCCCGTAGTCTGTCCCGTAGTCTGTCCCGTAGTCTGTCCCGGAGTCTGTCCCGTAGTCTGTCCCGTAGTCTGTCCTGGAGTCTGTCCCGTAGTCTGTCTTGTAGTATGTCTTGTAGTCTGTCTTGTAGTCTGTCCTGGAGTCTTCCAGCTACCAGCTAAGGACAACATGTTAGAGAAAGCATACACACGCGCATAAACAACGACACAAATGCCCATTTACTCACGCACGTACACACATATTCACACAGCAGACATAAGCATAAACACATAGCAGTTCATTATTGAGCACACACACACACACACACACAAACAGTAATTAGCTCAGGCATTCCTTGGCAGTTTAAAAAGACATTTCACTGGTGTATAATGGAGGGCAAATTACCAAAGAATCTTTGTCTTCACTTAATCCTGTCTCCTTAATGCAGCATAACTTACTGGAAGGACAAGGAATCCCACTTATTGATTTATCCTTATAATGCCAAATGAAATCAATTAAGTGAGTATTCGTTTAATGCCCCTGTGATTAGGAACAACAGCCGGCTGTTTGTTAAATAAGGAAATGGAAAACGCACGCACATTTAACACACACACGCGCGCGCGCGCACGCAGACGTAAATACACAAACGCGTACACTGCCGTTCAAAGGTTTGGGGTCATTTACAAATGTCCTTGCTTTTCGAAAGAGAGTACTTTTTCGCTCATTAAAATAACATCAGAATGATGGCAAATACTGTGTAGGGGTCCACAACTGGGCAAAGGTGATGCTGTTCCTTAGTGCTGCTGTTCCTTAGTGATGCTGTTCCTTAGTGATCCTGTTCCTTAGTGCTGCTGTTCCTTAGTGATGCTGTTCCTTAGTGATGCTGTGCCTTAGTGATGCTGTTCCTTAGTGATGCTGTTCCTTAGTGATGCTGTTCCTTAGTGATGCTGTTCCTTAATGATGCTGTTCCTTAATGATGCTGTTCCTTAGTGATGTTGTTCTTTAGTGATGCTGTTCCTTAGTAATGCTGTTCCTTAGTGATGCTGTTCCTTAGTGATGCTGTTCCTTAGTGCTGCTGTTCCTTAGTGCTGCTGTTCCTTAGTGATGCTGTTCCTTAGTGATGCTGTTCTTTAGTGATGCTGTTCCTTAGTAATGCTGTTCCTTAGTGATGCTGTTTTTAGTGATGGTGTTCCTTGGTGATGCTGTTCCTTAGTGATGCTGTTCCTTAGTGATGCTGTTCCTTAGTGCTGCTGTTCCTTAGTGATGCTGTTCCTTAGTGATGCTGTTCTTTAGTGATGCTGTTCCTTAGTAATGCTGTTCCTTAGTGATGCTGTTTTTAGTGATGGTGTTCCTTGGTGATGCTGTTCCTTAGTGATGCTGTTCCTTAGTGATGCTGTTCCTTAGTGCTGCTGTTCCTTAGTAATGCTGTTCCTTAGTGATGCTGTTTTTAGTGATGGTGTTCCTTGGTGATGCTGTTCCTTAGTGATGCTGTTCCTTAGTGATGCTGTTCCTTAGTGCTGCTGTTCCTTAGTGATGCTGTTCCTTAGTGATGCTGTTCCTTAGTGTCAGGTCCTCCCTCCGGTGACCCCAGGGGGGTGATGGATGCCTATTTAACCCTCGGCCTTTCACACTCCTACTGTAATACTTGACCCCCGCTGGCCCCGCCGTGACCCCTTGTATATAACTGTCTGGAGGTCCGGGCCGGACGGAGGGACACCGGGGGGTAACAGACGTCTCTCAAGTCTCCTCTAACCTCTCTCGTTTTTCTTTAATTGTTTTGTCTCGGGCTGTTTATCTCTCTTGCCGTTCTTTCTTTCTCATCGTCTCCTCTCCACCTCCACCTCATGCCAGCCCCCCATCCCCCCAGCAGCTCCAGCGCTAGCGGAGGCCAGCCGTCTGAAGGGCAGGTCAAAGTCGCGGTTAGTGTGGGGGTCCGCTGGTGTCACCGTCAGGCGGTATACGTTGTGGCAGATATGTGGAAAGGCCTGTGGGTCTGGCGTCAGAAAAACAGGCAAGAATAGAATGAGACGCGTAGCCCCGCTCTGCCTCTGTCGGTGGCTGTCTGTGGCTGTCTGTGGCTGTCTGTGGCTGTCTGTGGCTGTCTGTGGCTGTCTGTGGCTGTCTGTGGCTGTCTGTGGCTGCCTCGCTGGGCTGTGACACTACTTTCGCAGGCACTCGGCTTTCTGTTTTTTTTAGTTTCTGTCGTTTTGTTCCCGCGGAGATGGTGGTGGGGGAAAAATATCTGGAGAGAAGTAGAAAAATGAAAGGAACCAGTCCACATTCATTACAGTGGCCTTCACATCAACAGACACAATCACATATGAACCAGTCCACATTCATTACAGTGGCCTTCACATCAACAGCCACAATCACATATGAACCAGTCCACATTCATTACAGTGGCCTTCACATCAACAGCCACAATCACATATGAACCAGTCCACATTCATTACAGTGGCCTTCACATCAATAGACACAATCACATATGAACCAGTCCACATTCATTACAGTGGCCTTCACATCAACAGACACAATCACATATAAACCAATCCACATTCATTACAGTGGCCTTCACATCAACAGACACAATCACACGTCAACACATGTTCTACTCTGTGAAACTATATTCAACAAGCCGCTCTCAGCCAGTCATAAGCCAACTAACCTCTCTATCACCCGACACACACACCTACCACACACACACACACACACCCCTCGCTGAGTTTATAATAGTTGGGTGACCTGGTGACCCTGTTCAGGGAGGAACTAAGCGAGATGAAATGGTGGCCCAATTACAGGGTGTCGTGAGAGAGAAGTGGAACGCAGACCTGAGTACCAGGAGGTGTGTTACGCAACAACGCTTCACTTCTCCCAGCGGCTGTTTAAAAAAAGCTCCCTTGTTCCCCACACTGACACACACCTGGTAATGCCCCCTGCTGCTCTCATACACACACAGACACACACACACACACATACATACATACACTACACACACTTCACTCACTACACACATACATACACACTACACACACTACACACACACACTACACTCACTACACACACTACACACCTTGTTCCTGTTTATTGCTGGCCCACTTGTTACTGGCTTTAAACTGTTTCTTTACTGGCTTTATACTGTATTGGTACTGGCTTAAAGCTGTATTGGTACTGGCTTAAAACTGTACCGGTACTGGCTTTATACTGTATTGGTACTGGCTTAAAGCTGTACTTTTACTGGCTTTATACTGTATTGGTATTGGCTTTAAACTGTATTGGTACTGGCTTTAAACTGTACCTTGTACTGGCTTTAAACTGTACCGGTACTGGCTTTAAACTGTACCGGTACTGGCTTTATACTGTATTGATACTGGCTTTAAACTGTTCCGGTACTGGCTTTAAACTGTACCGGTACTGGCTTTAAACTGTATTGGTACTGGCTTTAAACTGTACCGGTACTGGCTTTATACTGTATTGGTACTGGCTTAAAGCTGTACTTTTACTGGCTTTATACTGTATTGGTACTGGCTTTAAACTGTATTGGTACTGGCTTTAAACTGTACCTTGTACTGGCTTTAAACTGTACCGGTACTGACTTTAAACTGTACCGGTACTGGCTTTATACTGTACCGGTACTGGCTTTAAACTGTACCGGTACTGGCTTTAAACTGTACCGGTACTGGCTTTATACTGTACCGGTACTGGCTTTAAACTGTTGCGGTACTGGCTTTAAACTGTACCGGTACTGGCTTTAAACTGTATTGGTACTGGCTTTAAACTGTACCGGTACTGGCTTTAAACTGTACCGGTACTGGCTTTATACTGTATTGATACTGGCTTTAAACTGTTCCGGTACTGGCTTTAAACTGTACCGGTACTGGCTTTAAACTGTATTGGTACTGGCTTTAAACTGTACCGGTACTGGCTTTAAACTGTACCTTGTACTGGCTTTAAACTGTACCGGTACTGGCTTTAAACTGTATTGGTACTGGCTTTAAACTGTACTGGTACTGGCTTTATACTGTACCGGTACTGGCTTTATACTGTATTGGTACTGGCTTTATACTGTATTGGTACTGGCTTTAAACTGTACCGGTACTGGCAGTATACTGTATTGGTACTGGCTTTAAACTGTACCTTGTATTGGCTTTAAACTGTACCTTGTACTGGCAGTATACTGTATTGGTACTGGCTTTAAACTGTACCGGTACTGGCTTTAAACTGTACCGGTACTGGCTTTAAACTGTACCGGTACTGGCTTTAAACTGTACCGGTACTGGCTTTAAACTGTACCGGTACTGGCTTTAAACTGTACCGGTACTGGCTTTAAACTGTACCGGTACTGGCTTTAAACTGTACCGGTACTGGCTTTAAACTGTACCGGTACTGGCTTTAAACTGTACCGGTACTGGCTTTAAACTGTACCGGTACTGGCTTTAAACTGTACCGGTACTGGCTTTAAACTGTACCGGTACTGGCTTTATACTGTATTGGTACTGGCTTTAAACTGTACCGGTACTGGCTTTAAACTGTACCGGTACTGGCTTTAAACTGTATTGGTACTGGCTTTAAACTGTACCGGTACTGGCTTTAAACTGTACCGGTACTGGCTTTAAACTGTACCGGTACTGGCTTTAAACTGTACCGGTACTGGCTTTAAACTGTACCGGTACTGGCTTTAAACTGTACCGGTACTGGCTTTAACTGGCTTTAAACTGTACCGGTACTGGCTTTAAACTGTACCGGTACTGGCTTTAAACTGTACCGGTACTGGCTTTAAACTGTACCGGTACTGGCTTTAAACTGTACCGGTACTGGCTTTAAACTGTACCGGTACTGGCTTTAAACTGTATTGGTACTGGCTTTAAACTGTACCGGTACTGGCTTTAAACTGTACCGGTACTGGCTTTAAACTGTACCGGTACTGGCTTTATACTGTATTGGTACTGGCTTTAAACTGTACCGGTACTGGCTTTAAACTGTACCGGTACTGGCTTTAAACTGTATTGGTACTGGCTTTAAACTGTACCGGTACTGGCTTTAAACTGGCCGGTTGGCTTTAAACTGTACCGGTACTGGCTTTAAACTGTACCGGTACTGGCTTTAAACTGTACCGGTACTGGCTTTAAACTGTACCGGTACTGGCTTTATACTGTATTGGTACTGGCTTTAAACTGTACCGGTACTGGCTTTAAACTGTACCGGTACTGGCTTTAAACTGTACCGGTACTGGCTTTAAACTGTACCGGTACTGGCTTTAAACTGTACCGGTACTGGCTTTAAACTGTACCGGTACTGGCTTTAAACTGTATTGGTACTGGCTTTAAACTGTACCGGTACTGGCTTTAAACTGTACCGGTACTGGCTTTAAACTGTATTGGTACTGGCTTTAAACTGTACCTTGTACTGGCTTTAAACTGTACCGGTACTGGCTTTAAACTGTACCGGTACTGGCTTTATACTGTATTGATACTGGCTTTAAACTGTTCCGGTACTGGCTTTAAACTGTACCGGTACTGGCTTTAAACTGTATTGGTACTGGCTTTAAACTGTACCGGTACTGGCTTTATACTGTATTGGTACTGGCTTAAAGCTGTACTTTTACTGGCTTTATACTGTATTGGTACTGGCTTTAAACTGTATTGGTACTGGCTTTAAACTGTACCTTGTACTGGCTTTAAACTGTACCGGTACTGGCTTTAAACTGTACCGGTACTGGCTTTATACTGTACCGGTACTGGCTTTAAACTGTACCGGTACTGGCTTTAAACTGTACCGGTACTGGCTTTATACTGTACCGGTACTGGCTTTAAACTGTTGCGGTACTGGCTTTAAACTGTACCGGTACTGGCTTTAAACTGTATTGGTACTGGCTTTAAACTGTACCGGTACTGGCTTTAAACTGTACCGGTACTGGCTTTATACTGTATTGATACTGGCTTTAAACTGTTCCGGTACTGGCTTTAAACTGTACCGGTACTGGCTTTAAACTGTATTGGTACTGGCTTTAAACTGTACCGGTACTGGCTTTAAACTGTACCTTGTACTGGCTTTAAACTGTACCGGTACTGGCTTTAAACTGTATTGGTACTGGCTTTAAACTGTACTGGTACTGGCTTTATACTGTACCGGTACTGGCTTTATACTGTATTGGTACTGGCTTTATACTGTATTGGTACTGGCTTTAAACTGTACCGGTACTGGCAGTATACTGTATTGGTACTGGCTTTAAACTGTACCTTGTATTGGCTTTAAACTGTACCTTGTACTGGCAGTATACTGTATTGGTACTGGCTTTAAACTGTACCGGTACTGGCTTTAAACTGTACCGGTACTGGCTTTAAACTGTACCGGTACTGGCTTTAAACTGTACCGGTACTGGCTTTAAACTGTACCGGTACTGGCTTTAAACTGTATTGGTACTGGCTTTAAACTGTACCGGTACTGGCTTTAAACTGTACCGGTACTGGCTTTAAACTGTACCGGTACTGGCTTTAAACTGTACCGGTACTGGCTTTAAACTGTACCGGTACTGGCTTTAAACTGTACCGGTACTGGCTTTATACTGTATTGGTACTGGCTTTAAACTGTACCGGTACTGGCTTTAAACTGTACCGGTACTGGCTTTAAACTGTACCGGTACTGGCTTTAAACTGTACCGGTACTGGCTTTAAACTGTACCGGTACTGGCTTTAAACTGTACCGGTACTGGCTTTAAACTGTATTGGTACTGGCTTTAAACTGTACCGGTACTGGCTTTAAACTGTACCGGTACTGGCTTTAAACTGTATTGGTACTGGCTTTAAACTGTACCTTGTACTGGCTTTAAACTGTACCGGTACTGGCTTTAAACTGTACCGGTACTGGCTTTATACTGTATTGATACTGGCTTTAAACTGTTCCGGTACTGGCTTTAAACTGTACCGGTACTGGCTTTAAACTGTATTGGTACTGGCTTTAAACTGTACCGGTACTGGCTTTATACTGTATTGGTACTGGCTTAAAGCTGTACTTTTACTGGCTTTATACTGTATTGGTACTGGCTTTAAACTGTATTGGTACTGGCTTTAAACTGTAC
>CM055757.1:7564887-7584887 GCA_029465975.1 Dallia pectoralis
TGTGTGTGTGTGTGTGTGTGTGTGTATGTGTGTGTGTGTGTGTGTGTGTGTGTGTGTGTGTGTGTGTGTGTGTGTGTGTGTGTGTGTGTGTGTCTGTGTGTGTGTGTGTGCTAATCTAAACAAGGCTTTCAGTATCATTAGGGTTGTTGTGGTCTGTGATTACATTTCTCAAATTAAGGGACCCGTTAGAGACAAACACCAGAAGTGGATATCAGCTGATGTCTGTGGATGCACAGTGAAGTCAGAATAATTCCCAGGGTTTTTCTTACACATACAAAAATCTAATTAACGTCAAAAACCGAGTTGACATGATACGATAACTTAAACCGTCTGAAACATCACTCTACAATCCATGTCCCACACACACACACTCACGCACACACACACACAGATAAGTGTGTAACACAGGGAGGACAGAGAAAGACAAATGGGTGGTTATTGATCCTCTCTGGTTGTTGCAGTGTTAATCAGTACTTCGTTGTGTAGCTGCTCTCAGCATATCGCCTTGTTCAGTGCGTGTGTGTGTACGTGTGTGTGTGTGTACGTGTGTGTATACGTGTGTGTGTCTCCTGGTGGTGCTGCCGGGCTGTGTTTCGGCCAGGGACGCGCATGATGGATCGCGGCGGCTGGCTGATAGCGCCATTAGTCACTGACACACACACACACAGACACACACACCTGCCTGACACCTGTCCCCCGCAGGCACATCTGCCCCCAGGTCACCGCCCCCGAGACTCCCTCCAAACTATTCTGCACACCAGCAAATACCGACTGAGGAAGAGGTAAAATATCATGGTACTTTCGCTCTGTTCCTCTGTCTCTTCTTTTCTGTCTTCGCTTTATTACTGACTCCTCCTCCTTCAGGTCTGCTTTATCACTGACTCCTCCTCCTTCAGGTCTGCTTTATCACTGACTCCTCCTCCTTTATGTTGGATTATCCCTGGCTCCTCTTTTATGTTTATCACAGATATTTTATCACTGCTCATGTCTTTTTTCAATGCTTCATCACTCGCTTTTCAACTACCCAGACAGACCCCTCAACTACCCAGACAGACCCCTCAACTACCCAGACAGACCCCTCAACTACCCAGACAGACCCCTCAACTACCCAGACAGACCCCTCAACTACCCAGACAGACCCCTCAACTACCCAGACAGACCCCTCAACTACCCAGACAGACCCCTCAACTACCCAGACAGACCCCTCAACTACCCAGACAGACCCCTCAACTACCCAGACAGACCCCTCAACTACCCAGACAGACCCCTCAACTCTCTCCGACTAAGTGCTGTTGTCTCTCTCTCTCCTCTCCCACTCAGTGCTCCTGTCTCTCCCTCCTCTCCTCTCCCACTCAGTGCTCCTGTCTCTCTCTCTCCTCTCCCACTCCGTGCTCCTGTCTCTCCCTCCTCTCCTCTCCCACTCCACACTCTGGCATACATGTTTTAATCTCTCTCTCGGCCTGCGTTCCTGCTTCCATTGTGGGAACGTCAAGCGTTCCCTTTTTTCTCCCTAAACGGAGCAGAGCTCCGGCAATGTGTGTCTGTCACGAGCCTGTCCAGGCCGGTTTAACCAAACAGAACGACGTTTTCCTGAATGAAATCCTCCCGGCTCCGAGGACCGAGCTGCGGAATAATATCTGTCATTCCGCGGGAAATGTATTCCGGAGTTATATCCCCATATTTCACGGCCGTCAGCTGGAATGTAAGTTGTGATGACCTTTGGGACAGTGGGAAAAGGCATTAATACACATAGGATAATATTAGAGAACGTAGTTATGTGAGATCAATTTACTGCTGACGGCTGGACGGAGCGTGTCACCACTTAGCGGCCGGCTCACAGACTCCGAGAGGGAAAAACACAAGTGACACACAAAGGAAGTGTTATTAAAGTGACATCCTGGGCGTATATCTGAGCCAGAGGGACCCCGCGACAATCTAGCGATGTCTCTGGGTGTGTTTAATTTCTCTCTGCGCGCATGGACGACGAATAACGCTCGGTGGCTCCGTAGCGAAGACGTTCTGTTGTTCGGGACTTGAGAGTTGTTTTACATCTTCGTTTCGGCGACAACGCTGCATCTCTCCGTGTACGTCCGCCTGAGCTTCTCCGGGTCTGTGTGTGTCTCGTTTAGTCTTCTGGAATGTGTTTGTTGTTGTGTGGCGATGTGTGTGTCCCTCTAAAATGTGTCTCGTTAAAGATGTACCGGTAGTTCTGTGAATGTGAGGCGTCAGCAGCCAGTCACATGGAGGCAGATGTCGGCTGATTGGTTCCCCTGAATCTACTCATATTTGTTCGCTGAACATTTAAAAAAATAAATGACACAAATTGAAGTTTAGTGGCTAATTGGAACTAAATGGGGCCCCTAATTGATGTGTGGAATACAGTGGGACAAACACACACTTCACTTCATCTTCATTAGCTGAGCCGTGAGGAGATGGTCTGGTTTACTGTAATGACGTCAAACAGCTGTGTGTGTGTGTGTGTGTGTGTGTGTGTGTGTGTGTGTGTGTGTGTGTGTGTGTGTGTGTGTGTGTGTGTGTGTGTGTGTGTGTGTGTGTGTGTGTGTGTGTGTGTGTGTGTGTGTGTGTGTGTGTGTGTGTGTGTGTGTGTGTGTGTGTGTGTGTGTGTGTGTGTGTGTGTGTGTTTGTGCGTACGTGTGTGTGGTCATTCAAACAAACTAGCATGTTAACCTCTTCAAACGAATGATCACCTGTTTAAACGCTTCCATTTGTACTCACAACCCACCTATATCAGGAAAAACAATCCAGTTTAACAGCCATCACCCACTACCACATGCAGCTTTAAAATGTATCCCATTTAATGACAACACTGATTTTAATGTATCCTATTTAATCACAACACGCATCATGTTGAAACATCCATCAAGTATGAAGGCTCTTAAAAGCTTAAAGCAGCCAAATTAGCCTCTTCTGTTTTCCTGAGTATTGACCGTCAGAGGACACTGAGGTTTTAAGTGTACAGACCTCCAGCCCTGAAGGTGGCAGTAGGCACCTGAAGTACCGCCATAATATTGTACAAGTGTCCTAAAGCTGAAGTCTGCTGCGTTTATACATCCTCTAGCCACTCCGTGGAAGTCTTTGAGTTAGTCTCCTGTCCCTGTAAATTAACGCACGCTGATAATTTCTGTCAGCAGTACCTCAAGAGCGATAGCAAATGTCAGCGAAGGTAGCTAATACCAGGGTGATGGCTGAAAAACTTTTTGTGACTGTGGTTTAACGTGCACACGTTTTCTATGAAAGTCCTGACATTGGCAGAGAAGTTTTAAAACCTCTTCTGGGAGTTTTATTCCTGCGCTTTGTGTAGCCATTTGAGCCTTTATGCAGAAGTGAATGTCTGATATTTAAAGAGATACCTGAGTGTGTGTGTGTGTGTGTGTGTGTGTGTGTGTGTGTGTGTGTGTGTGTGTGTGTGTGTGTGTGTGTGTGTGTGTGTGTGTGTGTGTGTGTGTGTGTGTGTGTGTGTGTGTGTGTGTGTGTGTGTGTGTGTGTGTGTGTGCGTGCGTGCGTGCGTGCGTGCGTGCTGGGCAGCACAAGGTCTCCAGACTATTGACTAGTCCAGGAGAGCACCAGAGGGACCTGAGCCATATGTATAAGCTTTGTCTTGTCCTACAGAGTTAATCTGCCCTTCGCGTGATTTGTCAACACACCCCGTTCGGTGACATGCGAGGAAGCGCCCCGTGCTGGGGAGGTCCCGGGAACCAGGAGAAGAACGAAGGATGGTGGGACACAGGAGAGAAAGTATAGGTAATGTGTAGAGAGAGAGAAAAACTGTGAGAGAGATGGGGAAAAGAAGTAGCTTCTGGGATCTACTTCAGTCCTCCCTGTCTTCCTTTCCCTCCTCCTTGCGGAGGGGTCGGAGCCTGAACTGATTATGCCATAATTACGGAGGTAACGCTGGGAGATTATCCACCTGCTGACGGGTGGGAGACGCTAGCCCAGTGGCTAGGCTAATAAGGGGGACGCGGGGGAGAGGAGGGGCGGGGGGAGGGGCGCGCGGGGGTGCAGTTGACTTGTGTCCCTCTCTCTTTTCCTCTCTGTCCGTATATACAGTATATATATATATATATATATATGCAGGCGTGGGCCTCCATTACACCTGATTACTTGTCTTTATTGTGACGTGTTAAAAGCATTAAGTGCACACAGAGCGGGTGATTCGTCATGTTTAACCGGCTCCCTGAATCAAATCAGGCCCGAGCAAATGAGTCGCGCTCCACCAACAATCATCTGCATCTTTTCCCTGTTCCCTCTCACGCTCGCTGTGATTCGCACTCTCTCTGTTTCACTTTTTTTCTCTTTGTCCTCTCATTCTCTCTCTGCGTGATTTGCACTTTCTGCGTTTCTCTCCTTTTCAATTCTGTTCAAGTCACTTTGGCGTGGAATATCAGTGTACCTATTGGCAAAGCGTGTAAGGAAGTGACATAGAACATTATAAATCAACAACAATTCAATCAAATTCTGACATTTGGTTAAATTATTATTATTTTTAAATGTAATACAGATGAATAAACAATTACTCTCTATCGTTCTAAAGCTCTGTACTCTGTTTCTCTTTTCTCTCTGTGACTGACACTAAGTTTATCTATGTCTCTCTTTCCATATATGACTCTTTCTCATGGCCTATATGACTCTTTCTCTTGCCCTGTATGACTCTTTCTCTTTCCATATATGACTCTTTCTCTTTCCCTATATGACTCTTTCTTTTTCTATATATGACTCTTTTTCTTCCCATATATGACTCTTTTTCTTCCCATATATGACTCTTTTTCTTCCCATATATGACTCTTTCTCTTCCCATATATGACTCTTTCTCTTTCCCTATATGACTCTTTATCTTCCCATATATGACTCCTTCTCTTGCCCTATATGACTCTTTTTCTTCCCATATATGACACTTTCTCTTGCCCTATATGACTCTTTTTCTTCCCATATATGAATCTTTCTCTTTCCCTATATGACTCTTTCTCTTTCCCTATATGACTCTTTTTCTTCCCATATATGACTCTTTCTCTTTCCCTATATGACTCTTTCTCTTCCCATATATGACTCTTTATCTTCCCATATATGACTCTTTCTCTTGCCCTATATGACTCTTTTTCTTCCCATATATGACTCTTTCTCTTGCCCTATATGACTCTTTTTCTTCACCTATATGACTGTTTTTCTTCCCATATATGACTCTTTTTCTTCCCATATATGACTCTTTTTCTTCCCATGTATGACTCTTTCTCTTGCCCTATATGACTCTTTTTCTTCCCATATATGACTCTTTCTCTTTCCCTATATGACTCTTTCTCTTCCCATATATGACTCTTTTTCTTCCCATATATGACTCTTTCTCTTTCCCGATATGACTCTTTTTCTTCCCATATATGGCTCTTTCTCATGCCCTATATGACTTTTCTCTATTTTCCCTCCTCGACTTCATTCCTCTAAGAGGTTTCATGCATACCAGATGCAGGCTTCTCCCCGATGTCCCTATCCCTGTCTCCCCCCCTCCCCTGTCTCCCCCCTTTCTCTTCAGGCCCCTTGTGGCCCTCTCCCCCACCCCCCCTCTAAGTGGTATAATTGAGAATAATTGTCCAGACAGTAAACGGAATTGAATGAAAGGATATAGCGGTCGGTACCTGGGAGAGAATAACTGAGAGTGGATTAGATTGCTGTGAGTGCTAAGTGTGGCAGAAGCCAGGAGAACTGATCTGATCTCGTGACGGATCTGTTTATTGCTCCTCGTGAAATCGAAAAAAACCCGCCCATTAAGAGTGTTCACCCAATCAAAGACTGACACTGGTGTGACGTCGGCTTGTTCGTCCCATCAGATCGGTCATCTAAGCTTTTATTTATTATTCACTGAATAAATGTTTGGCCTCTTTTTAGGTTCACATGAACGATGGCAAACTATCAGGATTTTATTTATGATATTTAACTATTGTAATCGGGGCGTTTAACTATTTATTTATTAATTCATTTTACACTGTGTATGATGAAGATTTTTTTGAATGTAGCATATTATTGGTTTATAAAACTAAAAATCCTTTAAATCACTGTTATTTAATACAAGTATATTTTTGTTGTATCATTTTATTGCATAAAACAACACCATTGCAAACAAACAAACAACTACAACTTTGTAAACAATTGCTACATTTAAATATATATAACATACTATATAATAATATAATAGTAATTTATAAGATAAATATATGTTTATTTTGTTTTAATTACTTATTTGTTTGTATTTGGTTAGTTTTGTCAGTGTTTTGTTTTCTCTAAAAATATGTCTTTAAAATTAAAAAAATGTCAACTACAACTATTTGAACAAATATAATAGTAAATCAGAGAATACAGTGAGAACCGTGGGTGATCGACGGGTGACTGGGACGGATATTAAATGCTGCTATTCGGATTTCTTTGGATTTGTGTGTTAGTCAAATAGTTGGTTTAAGGAAGTGCCATTGGATGTGTTTTTAAATTCATATGCGTATAAATGGCAAGTAATAATCTCCCTATTAGTCAACATAAGTTCACTAAAATGACCACATGGGTGATTTAATTTAGAATCGAACGTAAATGTACAGTTTATTATAAGACATAGTATATGTTCTGTCTAATTTAAATACATATAATGGGTTTGTAGTGTTTTCCCCTCATTGCTTCCTCGAGTAACACCACACTAATTATTAATACTAATAATAATTCTGAATATAGACGGTCAATTACAGCATTTTATCTGTATTTAGGCTGATCAGTCGATAAATACGCATGACTTTATATTGTATTGTAATCTGTATTTGCTTTTTGCAGACACTTTCTAGACGTATAGTGTTGTACTGGGCGCCGTATCCACATTATACTGGATGTGTTTGTTGAATCCCTTTCAGATGAGGGTATATAGTCCCTATAATCTACTTTAAACCATATCGCAGTGTGTTCATCACTATAGGACAGATCAGATGAGCCGTCAGAAATTACAACACGCCTTAGGGATGGATATGGCAACCTGGGTGTCGTCCCAAATGATATGGTTGAAAAAAAAACTTCTGCATGATATTCATGCCGTTTCCACACTTGCCAGTGTCCTTGTGACCCGCACGCAAAACCTTTTTTTCAAACACACCAATCATTGCCCTTAAAACCGCCCACCCGGGTACATGTTTTCAAAAAGGTTTCTTTTGTTGTGTTATTTTTTTAAATATTTTAAAATATTACAATTTTTGAAAGGTTTCTTTTTTATTATTTTTTTAAATAATTTTTACATGCGGCCTACTTAAACTAAATACACCAAACTGAGCAGCGATCCCAACAGACAACATGATTGTGTGTCCGAGTCATGCGTCTGCAGCTGCTCCACTGGGTCGTGGTGATGTCGACACATGTGGCTGTTCGGCCCCCCGCTGTGCTGATCCGCTGCATTACTGTGTGTTGTGCTGTATTGGACTGCGCTTTCAAAGGCAAGGAAGGTGATGATCATCAGCTCCACTGACTTACTGCACCAGAACACATCTCCCTACAGAAAGAACACCCAGACGCCTCTTTCTGGTTGCCCGCTACTTCACTCTACATTTCCTCTCTCCTTTCCCTCCCTCCTTTCCCCTTTCCCTTTCTCCTCTCCCTCTCTCCTCTCTAATGTTTCTCCCTCCTCTCTCCTTTCCCTCCCTCTCTCTATTTTTAGGACGCGGTGTGTTCTCAGCTTCATTGGCTGATGGTACACGGTTTAATGTGTCATTCCGTGGTAAACACCGCCACCTGCTGGTCGGATAAAAGAACAGAATCAACGCTCTGGATAACAGGTCGTTCGGCAGCCGAGATTGTACCGGATATAGTATTAACTGGGCCAGGGAAATGTAAGGACTAACTAAACTCGGTGTGATTTCAATTGCACCACGTTTTCAAATATTTTTTTGTGGCCAAATTGATCAGATCCTATGCTTAGCCAACTCTGGACCTGGGTGTGCATCTGGTCGCTGTGTCCGACTGCAGAAACCAAACTCACAGGGTCCAACGTTCAAGTTGCCGACTTACAATAACTTGAAGTGTTTGGAGTTATTCGCAACAACAGCCCGCACGCGCTGCAGCTCACCGGGACCTTTGCCAGCAAGCGAGAGGCGGACGTCGGTTTGTGTCTGAATGCGCGCGAGCACGCGGATGACATAGTGCACTCTTTGTGTTTATTCCTGCGAATGCAGTCGTAAGCTCATCTGCTTTTGTCTTCCTCTTCCATTTTGTGAGGGCCAACAATAGCCTGTTATATTTGTTTGAGGTGATGAATGAGTTTGCCTGCTCCATTCTTCTGTGTGTGTGTGTGTGTGTGTGTGTGTGTGTGTGTGTGTGTGTGTGTGTGTGTGTGTGTGTGTGTGTGTGTGTGTGTGTGTGTGTGTGTGTGTGTGTGTGTGTGTGTGTGTGTGTGTGTGTGTGTGTGTGTGTGTGTGTGTGTGTGTGTGTGTGTGTGTGTGTGTGTGTGCGTGTGTGTGCCAGGTTCTACTCTCACATTCTCAAAGTCATTGTTCCCCTGGAGAGGGGTCAGTGTGTTGGTCAGAGTTTTCTGCCACAACGACCTCCCTCAAGCCCTCCCTTCCCTCTCTGTTCCCTCGTTCCTCTCCTCCACCGCATAATGCATCCGCGTCCTCTTAAATCGGGAATTAACTCTTCAGATGTAAATCCGCGTCCCGCTAACTCTAAACTTTGGTCGTCTTGTGTTGGTGCTCGGACATAATCGCGCCTACCTCCGCAACATGACTTCGGAGGAGAACGAGGGAGAGGCTGAGAAAAAGAGGAAGATGAAAAACGGGCGAGAGACAAAAAAAAGTTCCCGGCACACGAAGCAGTAGTCAAAGGCGTCCTGGCAGCCCTGAGATCGCCGGGCACCCAGGAGAATCACAGCCACCCTTACCGCACGGAGGGCCTCGCTCACTCGACTCACACACCTTATTAAACATCCTCTGATAGGGTCACGCTCCCTTCCCCCCACGCAGCCCCCCTCCCCGACGTCCCCTCTCCCGACCCTAGAACAATTTCAATTTTAATAGCTTTTTACTATGTATTTCAAGTGCGGGACGAAACCCCCATTGAAATAAAGCCATCAAAAAAGGGGGCCAAAGCCGTCCATCAAGAAAAAAAGAAAGAGAGCGAGAGAGAGAAGGGAAGCAAGGTGGTAGAATAAAGAAAGAACTAAAGAAATTACAGAAAAAATAGAGAAAAGACAGACGGACAGACAAACGGAGAGACAGAGCCAAGCCAGAAACCCGGCAGCTGAATAGGTAATTATCCCGGTGGATGACGGCCCTGTAGCCGGCTCAGGCTCGTTCATCATCCGGCAGCACCGCATCCGCATGCACCAACTAATTTTATCCCGAGGATTAGCCGGGCTTGCCTGTCTATCTGGTTGTATTTCTGGGTATGGGGGGGTGAAATATATCGCTCCCTACGCTTTGTAATAAGACTGAGCAGGGCAGGCAATACGGAGCCGCCCTTAATACCTACCTCCCCCGCTCCCCCGGACTCGAAAGAGTTGGGGGCGGGGTGGGGGAAAACACCCGGGGAGGTACTGTCACGGCGCGCGCTCTACGGGGAAGTGACCGGAGAGTGGGAGTGAAGGTGAAAGCGGAGCGCCCCGCGCTCTACCTGCAGGGCTGTACAAGCGGTTTTCTTTATGCATAAAATAGAAGAGAAAGAAACGGAGGGAAGCAGGACGGAGGGGGCGGGGGGATGAGATGGCCTCATGTCATTTGTCTGCGGGAGGAGGCCTAGGCCTGTAATCAGATAGAAGTGTCTGGCTGGACTTGGTGCTCAAATTAGCCCAATGTCCTGTTCTAATGTCCGCCCGCGGTCTGGCAGTAGCGTCTGGCCTGATGGTAAAGAAGAGAGCCTCACTCAGGGTTTTCAGATCTCAGAAGAGTTAAATAGATTTAACCCAGCAAGCTAATTTCACTCAGAGTGTATTAACCTCCAGCCTCCAACCAGGAAGCACTGAGGGGTATACGAAAACACTGCCTCCACCTATAGGACACAGCATCGTATACACACAGAAAATATGACTGAAAAGAGAAACAAACCGTAACCAACAATGTTACAAAATAAGTCAATCGGAAAAACTGCAGCGAGAAAAAGAAAAGTTGTTAGAGGGTGTCAGAGAGAAACAGAAAAGTAAACATAGGAGAGAAATTGGTGGAAAAGAGACATCAGAAAGCATCCGAGTAACTAGTGGCCTTAACGGCTGAATGTCACTTATTCAACATAAACCATTTTTGAAGTATTTTGTACCAATTCAGTCTCGAGGATTTTTTTACAGGTAAATCCAAGATATTTAAGATTGGAGCAACATTACTCAACAGGCTTACAAAACTTGCTACTTTAATATCAGAGATGCAACATTGAAATGCAATGTGAAACAGTAATCAATATCTGAAAATTGGGACTTGAATGTGATCAGGACTACACACCAACACAAATCACCATGGTTACACACCATCACACATCACCATGGCTACACACCATCACACATCACCATGGCTACACACCAGCACACATCACCATGGCTACACACCATCACACATCACCATGGCTACACACCATCACACATCACCATGGCTACACACCATCACACATCACCATGGTTACACACCATCACACATCCCCATGGTTACACACCATCACACATCACCATGGTTACACACCATCACACATCACCATGGTTACACACCATCACACATCACCATGGTTACACACCATATGTTTACATTGTCTAGGGATCATCATGGACTATTAACCCCACCAATAGTCTCTGTTCCTCAAGGTACCAGAAATAGTTTTACATGCCACCCTGTGTCTCACCTGGTTTCACATGCCACCCTGTGTCTCACCTGGTTTCACATGCCACCCTGTGTCTCAACTGGTTTCACATGCCACCCTGTGTCTCACCTGGTTTCACATGCCACCCTGTGTCTCACCTGGTTTCACATGCCACCCTGTGTCTCACCTGGTTTCACATGCCACCCTGTGTCTCACCTGGTACGGCATCCTGAATGTGTACATTACAGCCTCGGGGCACTCGGAATAAAGTGACCCACACCAGAGAGTCAAACAGGCCCAGAATATCACGGGACGAACGTCTGGGCGAACATTAGACTGGCGATGGATCTGAGCATGACATCCCATACCAAAGGGTTTACCAACTTGGATTAGATGAAGTCACCACACACAGAACACAGACACCAAAACACACTTCCATAAAAAAACGAAATAAGAAATGAGTGGGCAGTCATATGTCGTATCACATTCATAGTTGCTATACGGCCGACCAGATCCCGGTCTGTGGGGCTTTACGGGAATATCCCAAATACACGCTCCTCTGGGTTGACTCTTGTCTCTCACTGTCTTCTCTGGTTTCTCTTACTCCTCAATCTCATCATCCTCATGTTCTCCCATCTTTTCTCCTCCTCTTGTTCTTCCTCCTGTTCTCCTATCCCTTTTCGCCTCCTCCTGTTCTTCCTCTTTATAATCATGGTATTTCTCATTAAGGTCTAGCCAGGCCAGAAACACACACACACACCCCCCACACACACACACACACACTCACACAAACACCCCACACACAAACACACGCACATGCACACACACATGCACACGCCTATACTCCACACAAATTTAAGCCACACACACTCTCACAGAAGCGTGCACACACACACACACATACACCCACACGCGTCAAATAATTGCAGCTATAGTTATAAATGACCCAGCAGCAGAAAGCAATATTTCATACCTGGTCACCTATTTATTTATCATTTTCCTACATTTCAATGCGTTTCTTATGCAAATGAATCCCGGACACTTTTCAATTAACTTTCAGGGGCCTTTCGTCAGATCGAAGAGGGAACCTGTTATTGGAAAAAGAGTATTTTTGTTACTGGTCATAAATTATTTCTGTGCTTGAAAAGGTGCAGTGGTTCGGCTGTAACGTAAGGAAACATTCTGGGTACTTAGACGGGCCCTTGGTGTATTCCGGACCCTTAAGGACAATTACTTTACTGAAAATGTCTCTTACTTCCGAGACACACACACATGCGAGCACACACACATTCACACATCATGAAGAAAGATATAGACAAGAAGCCACATACTGCAAGCACACACACACACACACACACTGCAAGCACACACACATGCAGACACATGCCACGAAGAAATTATAAGAAACTATTGCAAAGACACACACACACACTCTGCAAGCATACACACGCTCTGCAAGCACACACGCACACATTCTGCAAGTGCACACACACATCACACACACTGCACCACACACACACACACACACACACGTTTAATGGTATATGAGCGGCATCCCTCTTTTATGGTGACAGACTGAGAGTGTCTCATTTTCTCGTTAATTGACCCGTAGAGAGCTCCAGTGGAGCAGCCCACTGTACTGTCCTGGTGAACAGCCTGTGTGTGTGTGTGTGTGTGTGTGGGGGGGGGTCTCTTTCCGCCCAAATGTCCCGTCAAAAGTCTCTTACAGTGTGAGAGGTGTGTGTCGTTTTTACCGTGCGTAAAGATATGTGGTGCTGGGCCATCAGTCCCACGCGTAAAGAACGGCTATTAATTGAATCGCCTAATTTTCTCCCATTTCTCGTCTTGTGTGTGTGTGTACCTGTGTGTATGTGCGTGTGAGAAAGGCAAAGCGCCACTTCAGGTGTGGTGGATAATGGAGGGTGACATTTCTGTCCCACAATGCCTTGAGGCAGACGGTGATCCATGGTTTCCTTTCTGAAGGTTAAACGCAGCTAACCTGCCTTTGGCATTTCATTAGCGACTTGTTAAATACTCTTTTGGTAATAAAATGATTAAATTTTTTATTGCTCCTCAAATGAGCCTCTTTTCAAAGGGACCTAACGGCGTCGGCGGAGAGGTGTGGCTTGCCGAGCGGATCTCCGGCTACGCCAGGCCGGGGCAGTGTGTAAAATCCTAATGCCCACGATATGCTTTACAGCTTGCCAAACCCCTATCATTCTCAGCCAAATGACTTTAACCATCGTTATGTGTGAATTAGAAAAACCCTTTTTGCTCTCGTGCACACGTTCGCGGGGACGGCTGTAATGTTTCAGGTGCTGTACGTGGAGATGTTCGCTGCAGATGGGGGGATGTGGGGGAGGTGGGCACTGAGTCTGATAACTGCTTTGACATCCTTGCCGTGGGACCCACGCAACAGCAAGTACATTTTAAACATTCGGTCCATGAATTAATACTGCCTATATTATTCTGAATGGATGGATTAACTTGTCCATTTAAATCCCTTATCGTGTAACGAAACACAATGTTCTTGTGGCACGATGCCTCCAATGCCAGGCAGAATGACATTATTTTACTCTCTTAATAACAGGTCTATCTAGCGTTAGTTATGTTGAATTTGCATGCAGGTCGTATTGCAGCTTCTCTGATCCAGATCAACATACAGAAGTGAGTTCACATAAACATCATCATTATTGGTTTTGTACAGTGGGAATCAGAGCAACAACCCAAGCAAATAGAAGTGCTCTTCAATAGGAAACTGTTGGAATTCAAATCTGCTTTATTATTTGCTGTTGTGCTGGGTGGTGTTGATCTGGGTGGTGTTGATCTGGGTGGTGTTGTGCTGGGTGGTGTTGTGCTGGGTGGTGTTGATCTGGGTGGTGTTGTGCTGGGTGGTGTTGATCTGGGTGGTGTTGATCTGGGTGGTGTTGTGCTGGGTGGTGTTGTGTTGGGTGGTGTTGATCTGGGTGGTGTTGTGTTGGGTGGTGTTGTGCTGGGTGGTGTTGTGTTGGGTGGTGTTGATCTAGGTGGTGTTGTGCTGGGTAGTGTTGGGTGGTGTTGATCTCAGTGGTGTTGTGTTGGGTGGTGTTGTGTTGGGTGGTGTTGTGCTGTGTAGTGTTGGGTGGTGTTGTGCTGGGCTGGGTGGTGTTGTGCTGTGTTGTGTTGATCTGGGTGGTGTTGATCTGGGTGGTGTTGTGTTGGGTGGTGTTGTGTTGGGTGGTGTTGTGTTGTGTTAATCTGGGTCGTGTTGTGTTGGGTGGTGTGTGTGTGTGTGTGTGTGTGTGTGTGTGTGTGTGTGTGTGTGTGTGTGTGTGTGTGTGTGTGTGTGTGTGTGTGTGTGTGTGTGTGTGTGTGTGTGTGTGACATACGGGGCCAGCGGGAGGGGGGGGATCGGGGAATTGAAGTGAGCACTAGCGGGGGTGAAAGAGGTTTTCTTTTAATTTACCGTCTGTGTTCGACACAGCGCCGGTTAGCTGCGTGAGGCACGTCATCACGGCGAGGTAGATGAAGATGAATCCACTCTCCGCCGCCGGTGTGCCGGGGGAAACTTGGCCATCAGCGCGCGACAACCCCGGAGTGCTCCCGTCACCGGGCGGCTGTCTGTCGCCCCCGTGGGCACTTAGCGGAGGACCGCAGACGTCAGGAAGACAGATTGCCTCGGAGAAGGGGGGACCCGGGAGAGGAAATGAGAGATGGAGATTTGCGCTGCGTGGCCGGTCTGCCGGGTGACAGTGTGTGATGCACGCCTGTCGTTTTAATATATCCGTCATGAGGGAAGTCAGAGGGAAATGTATGGAGTGTTTTTTACGGTCCTGTGTCCGTACCAGGGGCGGACTGGCCATCTGTGTGATCTGCAGAATCACAGAATGGCCGGTACTCCAGGTCCACCACCCGCCACACACGGAGTCATCACCTGTTTTTTCCCCCAACTAATCTGTTTCACTGTAATTAAATCAAATTGCGCAATTGCAATTTATAACAAATAGCTGCTACTCACCCCTCGAATTGGGATATCCCTGTTTGGAGTAGTAGTTAGTGCGCCTGGCTGCGTTGCCAGGGGCGCTGGTTCGATTCCCCCCCACCAGATGCCACAATATATCTTTTGAAATAGTTTTTAAGCTTTTATTTTCTGAATTCTATTTTTGCCCATGTGTATGATGTAGTTAAAACAGCTGAACTACAACATTTTATCTGTAAAATGCCACATGCGGTATAGCTAATATTAAGAAATATGTTGTGCTTTTAAAAAGTTTGCTTTGGTCCGGGCCTAGCCAAAGTCCAGGGCCGTTTTTAAGTCCCAGTCTGTCCCTGGTCCGTACTGTGGTCTTATTGAAACATTTATAATAGTCACAGGTGCACTGGTTTGTTGCAATGGTCACTTTAACATGCTTAGTGCGGACTCAGTCTGGATGCCTTTACATAACGGGTTAACTTTGAACACGCTCCAGCTCTCCGATCTTCATGACGCTACAGAACCGGCACACCAAGTATACGTGTAATAATATTAGAGCTTTAACAGATTAGTGCTCAAGGTAGCAGCACCTTATCTCCGGCAGCAGATTGCTATAACACATGATCTAGTTGCCCGAATGATAAAATGACTATCCAGGCATTGTATGATCGACCAGGTCCCAGCAACATCCGAGCGGAGGAATGTGGCCTGGTATTGGCCCTCCAACCACTGCTGTAGTTTACACATCAGCATGGCAGAACGAACACACAAAGCAATAGCTATTCTGTGCCCCATAATGGACTTTAGGTCAGGGAAATCTGAATGCCCTTGCAAACACTCAATCAGTTTTCGGGTGGATTTGGGGGTATCCTTTGGAGCTTTGTCCTGCTTGAACATCAAACTGCGACCCAGTTTTATTTTCCTATCAGAAACAGACAGGTTTTGGTTTAGTACTCGATGGAGTCCTTGTTGTCGTGTGTCCTAACAAAGTTTTTAGGGCTGTTGGATGTAAGCCAGACCCACAACATCAAACATCCTCCACCACACTTGTGGGGATTAGGATATTTTCTGCACGAACCACCTCTGGTGTTTGCTGCCAAGTTCTGCCAACAAGTTGCATTTCTGTTTCATCGAACCAAATATCTTGGCTCCAATCAATCTAAGTTGCAATTACAATTTAACTACAGGAACTTACATCAGGTTTGGTGACATCGTTGGCTTTATTCTGGCAGCCCTCTGAGATAACGTGTTATTATTGTTTCGTCTAGCCGTCGTTTTGAAGACTTGGTGACCCCAATATGTAATCAAATTCCAAAATTATTCTAATTTATCCAGGAAAATGAATTGCCAACATTCCTTATCACTCTGCGTTGGGGCAAAACATTACTCTGTCCTCTTAAAAGCAGGATCATCACAGCTCCAGTTCTTTTATATTTCTTTAGTGGAGATCTGTATTTTCAGGCACATAGCTGTCTTTTTATAGCCATTGGCTTATTTGTGAAGGTCAACCACCCTTCCTTCACTGGCCTATCACATGTTGATGGGTGGTTAAGGAACTTTAGCCTGTGTGTCACCTCATATTTATACCCCAGTAAAACAGGATGTCATGGATGACTCAGGTGAACTATAAAATGTAAAATCTCAAACGGACCACTTATCAATTAAATCTTTTTTAAATACAGTTTGTAGATGTTTTCTTCAATTAAGTCATGAGCGTTTTTCTTTAAAATCATTCTTAATCAATTAATATATGGATTTCTTTTCACTGAATTAAATGTAATTATATTTATTTTACGGTTAAAACAAGCTGATTAACACTATTTGACCGCTTTATTGTTGATATTGTTCATTATATTACATTAAAATAAAACATGTAAAAGATTCTCGTGGGTAAAATCATGATGTAGGTGATGTAAGAAAATGTCCATTAAATATATCTGTGATAACAGTAGAATGATAGTGTTTTACAACTGCAATTAGCCAGAAGTTAATTTGAGAACTTAAAAAAAGTGCATCATAAATTAAGAATTTATATTGGTCAACAGGAGGCGCACAGATTTTACAAAAGCAGGACAAAAATATTGTTTTTATTGCTTTTGTTAATGGGTTGACCAAAAGTAAAACTTACAAAATTGAGACAAGTTTATTTATAGGCACTGTTGCTGTCATTAAGCTTACTTCCACAAGGTGGCATCTGACTAAGGATATCCGCTTAAAGTTGCCTTTAATAAAGTTAATGCTCGACATTTACCACAACCTGCTGTGATTTTGTTTATTCTCAAAATCTGGGTTGTGGACAGAACGTTCTGGATGGGGTGTTTGATTAAAATAACCACATTTGATACATAATTCCTTCTCCCAACTTGAGAGAAATTTGCCTACATGTTTATTGTTTCGTGGTCTCTTAAAAAATAGGATGAAATCAGGTTAACATGGGCGTGGGGAAAAGTCTCACTAATCCAGATGAGATCCAACATGCAAAATAACACTGATTGAACCATTAAGGCCCAGCAGTGTACTTACTCATACTTACCAGGTAAAATAAAGATTTTATTTTAAAGTTTACTGATGCCTTTCTGATCTCTGCATGTGTTTATCTAAGGTAGTGTTGTTTTTGAATATTATTTGCCTGATGTACCCTCTGCACAGTCAAAAAGACTTAATTTGGATTTGATTAATATGTACTTCTAATATATACCCTCATGAGAGTTGTAGTTTCATTCGACAAACAGAAGGTGGCGACATCGAGTCGTATCGGGACAGAAGGACCACTAGTTAGAACAGCTAAGGCAGAGTTATTTCCAAAATAAATAATCATAACCACCGTTAGTTGCCGTTAGTTGCATTTTACCTTCACGTGTGTTTATTCTGGTAATAATAACACATCGCACTGGTTAGCCGAAATCATATTTTTTCCCAGAGAACCTACCATAAAAGTGATTCTGAATTGTCTTAAAATAAAAGTGTTTGTTGTCTATAAACCATAATATAAATCACAAGATAAAGTTGCATACCATAATCTGGTGGTATAGTGCCTATGAGAGACAAATGTGTAGTTTCAAAGTGGTCTATTCCATATTACAGGGTGCTGCGGGTTTGGACGAAACCACCGCGGGTGTGAAGGGGGGGGTGCCATTTCCAACATGAGACCAGGGGTGATGACAAGCGTGTCATTTCAAATCACCCAGGCTGAGACTGCGCTGACCAGATGACCGACCACTGCTTCACACGGACTAATGGATATTATACTGTAATGCGATCGCAGAAAGTGGCCATTGGATATTAAATAAGCGAGATCAGTTTGATTTGCAGGTAAGTTCACTTGATGTTGTGTCAGTGTGTTGCGCACAGTTAAAGTTAGTGTTCTGGAGGGAGCTTCCGGACACTTATTCCGGAATATTGGCTTATTCCGATCTGCTGGAAGTGAAGTTGTTACATTGTTACAACGCATGAAATATCTGAAAACCAACCAATAAAACACCGAGTGGAAGGAGACAAGAGGTTATACGAGTAAGTCTCCGATAACAGTTTGCCCATAAACATAATTAAGTCACCGGCATATCGTATGCATGCATTAGGACAGCATGTGCCTATACTCATCGGCCAATATATGCAACATGGACAAGATGATGTTAGAGATTCAGAAAAGATTTCCAAATCAGTGAAACTCCAACGTGGAAAAGGCATGTTGTCGGGTTTCTCTTTAATGCTGCGCCTCCAGTATCTCTATGTTTTTATGTGCGTGCGTGTGCGTGCGTGTGTAGACGACACACGTTTCCCTCGTTTTATCTCCTAGACTGTTCCCAAGGTCTGGTCTTCCAGAAATAGGAGCATGACAATAACACCGAGATTGGCCTTTCAACATTGGTGCTTTTCATTATCCAGTGACGTAAACAGGAGTTCTGTTGTTCGACTCCTATGAATTATGGGAGTTGTTTTAGAGTTTGTTGTTAATATTAATTTTTTGGATTGTGGTGAAAGATTATTATATTGAATTAAGAAATTAATAAATAGACTAAATAGATATTTCAAAACACACATCAGCTATGAGCTGTTTGACGTACACTTTAGATGACACAGCTGTTGGATGTGATCCAGGGCCTATTGTGTTTTTTTTGTTGGATCCACGTGTGTGCGTGTTACTTGGGGTTACTTGTTCTATTACTCAGGACGGAAATGACACACTGGCAAGAGAAAGAGACATGGAGAGGAACAATACACCTGTGGGGGAGGGGAGGAAGTGAAAGAGAGAGACCGAAAATAAAGTTCAGAGACCATTAACTTATAGCACAGCGTTAATTACGATCGCGATCCAGTGTGAATAGCATAACCGTTGCTCTTCTGCGAGAAAGCGCATTAGCAAACAGTTTTCGGGATTTTCCTAGTTTGTCCTCGGCGGTGTTTCCACTAGTGTTCCGCGTGCGTTTGTCCAGCGGTCAGCTTTTGTCCCCAGACGGTCACTCCGGTCAGAATGGCCATTGTGGGGACTGTGTGGGACTGTGTTTGTATAGGGTCACTGGTTAGCAATGTCGCAGCATCTGCTAAGCTAGTCAGCCATTCATGACCCACAGAGGGGTTGCCTATAGAGCATTCTTACAAAGAGATGGGCACTTGCACATTGACCAACTCACACTTGTGCATTTGCGAGCGCACACATGCACACACACACACACACCCACACACACACACACACACACACACACGTACAAACACGTGAAGATGTACACACACTCAAAAAAAGCACATACACACATTTTCACACGGACAAACATTTGAAGACACAGACACACACTGAAAAGCACATACTACATACATATTCACATGGACAAACACAGAAACATACACACACTGACAAACACTGAAACATACACACACTGACAAAACTCTGAAACATACACACACTGACAAACACTGAAACATACACACACTGACAAACACTGAAACATACACACACTGACAAAACGCTGAAACATACACACACTGAAAAGCACATACTACATACATATTCACATGGACAAACACAGAAACATACACACACTGACAAACACTGAAACATACACTCACTGACAAAACGCTGAAACATACACACACTGACAAAACGCTGAAACATACACACACTGAAAAACGCTGAAACATACACACACTGACAAAACGCTGAAACATACACACACTGAAAAAACGCTGAAACATACACACACTGACAAAACTCTGAAACATACACACACTGACAAAACGCTGAAAC
>CM055757.1:7589887-7594887 GCA_029465975.1 Dallia pectoralis
AAACAACATAATCGAGCTAAAATTACTTTTAAGTGTATTCACTTTGTCTGTAGGCTACAATACGTAGGAAATACGTAGGAAATAAACAACAAATACAATTAAACCAGACGAAAATTAACAATGTGTCCGTCTGGCATATGGTCGAAGCCCGGAAGATCAGCAGGAATCAACGTCGAACAGGCAAAGTAGTTCATTTTAGTTGTGGATCATGTGATCAGGCTTCTGACCCGTTCGGTGGACTCTGAGACCGAGTGGAGGACGGAACAAACCCGGATTCAGTGGATTTTAGGCTTTACACCTCATTACATCCACCGTGATTTCCATTTGAATACTGGGGGGGATGAGGTAAGGAGGTCACAGCACCTGACGGCGTTTTTCTGGCTAAAACTTTGTACAGATGACAGTTACTGACTGGAATATATTGATTATGGGTCTAGCATGGCTAAATGTTTTTGTTTTAGTTCAATTATATTCAGGGAAATCCACTGTTAATAATACGACAAAAGTTCATTTTTATAAGTTAAAGATAAATGCATGCCGTTTCCAAAGTCAATTAGAAATCGTGTTTAATAATCACAATCTCAATTCTGATAAAAATAACCGTGATTATGATTTCTGCCATAATTGAGGACCGGTTCTGTGGTGGGATCTTGTATCACAATGTACAGATGTGTGTGTGTGTGTGGGGGGTGGGGGGGCTGACTGGTTCTGTGGTGTGATCTTGTATTACAATGTACAGATGTGTGTGCGTGTGTGGGGGGGGGGTTGTAGTCTGTGACCCTCGCTGTCTGTTCAGGTATGATGCTGAGGCCTGAGGGGAAACGTTAGGACTGGAGAGGGGTCAAAGGTTACAGAGGGGTCAGAGCCTGAGGCTGAAGTCATTATTAGTGCTCATATCGCCTGGAGCATTAATGAGAGACAGAGACAGGAAGTCAAGCTACAGTTACAAAGGGAAGTGTCATCTGCCCTGACCGGAAGGACGAGACGGGGAGAGTTAAGATTTGGAGTTCCCCTGTCATTTTTGAGTACTGTGTAGCGTATTGAGAGTTTTAATCATTTGTGTGTCTGTGTGTTTGTGTATGTGGCTGGGTGTTACTATCTGGTTAAACCAGGAATATGTGCTATTAATTATTAACAAACCAAATAAAAAACGCAATTTTTCCAAAAGGCTCATCTGTCAGTGATAAGATCAGCGATCTAGTTCCAAATCTCCATGTTACCGTTTACTCGGCGACGGCCATAGACAAATGTTTAAATTACTAATTACATCTCTCATTTGCAAGTGCTCTGTCTTATCTAAACATTAGGAAAAGAATCGCACAAATAGATCTGGGTTCTGTTTGGTTTATTCACAGAGAGCTCAAACAAATCCAAACTTACAGTGAGCTTATATACAGTATAACCCCTACTACCCACAATGCACTTCCAGTACTTTCAAAATAAAAGCCATTATGAATACATCACAAGCAATTAGGCCTTTGTTAAGCACATTGTAATGGTCTTTAATATAACAATCCTGCTCCTCCCGGACACTTTTCAGAGAGCAGAGGGAGACGCACAACGTCCAATACCTCGGCTGGTCATGTGAACTCAGACGACCTGTTCCCTAATCCAACAGTCGCCATACATCCTGCACACACACCCAGCAGTTACACAGGTACACACACACACACACAGCAGTTACACAGGTACACACACACACACACACAGCAGTTACACAGGTACACACACACACACCCAGCAGTTACACAGGTACACACACACCCAGCAGTTACACAGGTACACACACACACAGCAGTTACACAGGTACACACACACACCCAGCAGTTACACAAGTACACACACACACACACACACAGCAGTTACACAGGTACACACACACACCCAGCAGTTACACAGGTACACACACACACACAGCAGTTACACAGGTACACACACACACAGCAGTTACACAGGCACACACACACAGCAGTTACACAGGTACACACACACCCAGCAGTTACACAGGTACACACACACACAGCAGTTACACAGGTACACACACACACCCAGCAGTTACACAGGTACACACACACACCCAGCAGTTACACAGGTACACACACACACACACACAGCAGTTACACAGGTACACACACACAGCAGGTACACACACACCCAGCAGTTACACAGGTACACACACACACAGCAGTTAAACAGGTACACACACACCCAGCAGTTACACAGGTAAACACACACCCAGCAGTTACACAGGTACACACACACCCAGCAGTTACACAGGTACACACACACCCAGCAGTTACACAGGTACACACACACCCAGCAGTTACACAGGTACACACACACCCAGCAGTTACACAGGTACACACACACACACAGCAGTTACACAGGTACACACACACACAGCAGTTACACAGGCACACACACACAGCAGTTACACAGGTACACACACACCCAGCAGTTACACAGGTACACACACACACAGCAGTTACACAGGTACACACACACACCCAGCAGTTACACAGGTACACACACACACCCAGCAGTTACACAGGTACACACACACACACACACAGCAGTTACACAGGTACACACACACACACAGCAGGTACACACACACCCAGCAGTTACACAGGTACACATACACACAGCAGTTAAACAGGTACACACACACCCAGCAGTTACACAGGTAAACACACACCCAGCAGTTACACAGGTACACACACACCCAGCAGTTACACAGGTACACACACACCCAGCAGTTACACAGGTACACACACACCCAGCAGTTACACAGGTACACACACACCCAGCAGTTACACACGTGCACATTCACACTCAAACACAACATGACTTCTCCATCTCTTAATAACCTAACTCTTATCCCTAAACCTAACTTTCAACCTAACCCTGGCGCTTGTTGGTTTTGTCTCCTAGCCGGCACACCTGGCCCACCTGGCACACCTGGCCCACCTAATCTAATCAACCTCAACCCTCCACTGACCAACAGGAGCCACGCCTCCCTGTCCCAGAATCCTTTGACCCAAACAGCGGTACTGTCCAATGGAGCGGGGCGAGCCACAGTTCCAGGTATTGGGTCTGCATGTGTGTGTGTGTGTGTGTGTGAGAGTGTTTCTTTAAATGTTCGTTAAGAGATACGACCTAAAATGTCATAGGGACAGTAAATGTGTGTGTGTTATTACGTCCTGGTAGAGAGGGACAGTAAATGTGTGTGTGTTATTACGTCCTGGTAGAGAGGGACAGTAAATGTGTGTGTGTTATTACGTCCTGGTAGAGAGGGACAGTAAATGTGTGTGTGTTATTACGTCCTGGTAGAGAGGGACAGTAAATGTGTGTGTGTTATTACGTCCTGGTAGAGAGGGACAGTAAATGTGTGTGTGTTATTACGTCCTGGTAGAGAGGGACAGTAAATGTGTGTGTGTTATTACGTCCTGGTAGAGAGGGACAGTAAATGTGTGTGTGTTATTACGTCCTGGTAGAGAGGGACAGTAAATGTGTGTGTGTTATTACGTCCTGGTAGAGAGGGACAGTAAATGTGTGTGTGTTATTACGTCCTGGTAGAGAGGGACAGTAAATGTGTGTGTGTTATTACGTCCTGGTAGAGAGGGACAGTAAATGTGTGTGTGTGTTATTACGTCCTGGTAGAGAGGGACAGTAAATGTGTGTGTGTTATTACGTCCTGGTAGAGAGGGACAGTAAATGTGTGTGTGTTATTACGTCCTGGTAGAGAGGGACAGTAAATGTGTGTGTGTTATTACGTCCTGGTAGAGAGGGACAGTAAATGTGTGTGTTATTACGTCCTGGTAGAGAGGGACAGTAAATGTGTGTGTTATTACGTCCTGGTAGAGAGGGACAGTAAATGTGTGTGTGTTATTACGTCCTGGTAGAGAGGGACAGTAAATGTGTGTGTGTTATTACGTCCTGGTAGAGAGGGACAGTAAATGTGTGTGTTATTTCCGTATCTCACTCCCTGGGAGAGGGAGAGTGCTCATTGGTTCAGCGCTGTGGGTCCCCAGCTGGAGGCTGTATTGTGTATTTGGCCCCCCGCTGTTGACGCCCCCTTTTACTCACCAACTCTTGGCCAATAAACATCTCCCTGACTCCTCTCTCTGCCCCGCCCTCCCCGGACGGCACAGACGGTCACCTGAATAACAACAAGGCAGTAAAAGTCTCTCTTCTGTCCTTTGGTTGTAAAGTTGGAGGATCCTTCCTGTTGGGCCGGGTTTAGATGAGCGGCTTTAACACGTGGCCCTTTGGTCTTTGTCTGTGTTGCTGCATATGAAGAGATCAGACAGTGAAGAGAGACATGAGAGAGACAGGAGAGAGACAGGAGAGATACAGGAGAGAGACAGGAGAGAGACATGAGAGAGACAGGAGAGTACAGGACCAGAGGAAGGAGCTAGTAAATGATTGACGAAGACTCTGTTATCTTTATAGCCAATACTGTCTGAAAGTTACAGCCTGCTGCGGTGGCTGTCTGACTTGACTGGTGACTGACTGGTGACTCTCTGACTGACTGGTGAATGGCTGGTAACTGGTTAGTGACTGACTGGTGACGGTCTGACTGACTGGCTGGTGACCGGTTGGTGACTGGTTGTCTTACTGGCTGTTGACTGGCTGGTGACTGGTTGGTGACTGGCAGTTGACTGGCTGGTGACTGGCTGGTGACTGGCTGGTGAATGGCTGGTGACTGGCTGGTGACTGGTTGGTGACTGGCTGGTGACTGGCTGGTGACTGGCTGGTGACTGGTTGGTGAATGGCTGGTGAATGGCTGGTGACTGGCTGGTGACTGGTTGATGACTGGCTGGTGACTGGCTGATGAATGGCTGGTGACTGGCTGGTGACTGGCTGGTGACTGGCTGTTGACTGGCTGGTGACTAGCTGGTGACTGGCTGGTGACGGGTTGGTTTTTATGTTTTTGCACATCAAGCGCAGCATATGTTCTCTTTATTGCCAACGTCCTGGCTGGCATCTTTAATAGT